>WNWK01005360.1:57500-122402 GCA_009830355.1 Cherax destructor
TATATATATATATATATATATATATATATATATATATATATATAATATCCTTTTCTCTCTCCTTCTCTTATCCCTTCTCTTCCTCCCTATCACTTCCTTTTTGTCTCAAACTTTACTTAGCTTTGAGTTTCTAATATAAAATCTCTCTCTTTCCTTCCACTTACTCATCTTCCTCTCCCTCCTATTGTATCTCTCTCCCTCTGTCCTCTACCACCTCCCTCCTCTACCTCTATTTCTCTCCTCTCTGTCCTCCCTCCTACCTTTATTTCTTCCTTTCCTTCTAACTCCCTCTCCTCCCTCCATCCCTCCTGTATCCCCTATCTCATGATATTTCCACTTCCCTTTTTTCTTTATCCTCCTCTTCTATTTTTAGCTTTCTTCTTCTACCTCCCTTCTGTCTGTCTGTCTCTCTCTGTCTGTCCACTCTCTTACAATCTCCCTTCCTCTGTACTCTTAACATTCTTTTTTTTCACTCTCATCGATCCTACCTATTTTTCTTCTAAAGTCTTGAGATCTTTCTCATATTTCTCACTTTATCAAGATTTTTTTTTATCCGTCTTATTTTATCAAATAGTTCAGCTTCTACTGAATTCAAGCTGAGAGTTCTTACTATTAACTTACCTTCTGCTCAATTCAAAGCTTGATCTGTGCAATACAAAGCTTGGTTCATTCAGTTCAAAGCTTGGTCCATGTAATTCAAAGCTTGATTCTATAATTCTTATATACATATATATATATGTCGTGCCGATTAGGTAAAACTTCCGATTTTGGCTTAAATAGCAACGCTCTTCTTGCCATATAAGACAAGCGAAAATTTGTGTATGCAATAATTTCGCAAAAATCATTCTGAACCTAAAGAAGAAAAAAAATATTTAATTGTGTTTGTTTATTATTAAATTATTGTAAACGTATCTAAAATATATTTAGTTGGGTTAGGCTAAATTAAATTGCGCTTGTTATAATAAGGTTAGGTAAGTTTTCTAAGTTTCTTTTGGTATAAAATTATAAATTTTTACATTAACATTAATGAAAAAAATATATATTTAAACGTATAAGAGAAAATTTTAGAAAGGACTTAATTTTAAATGAGTTCTTGCTAATTGACCAGTTTTACCTATTAGGCACGACATATATATATATATATATATATATATATATATATATATATATATATATATATATATATATATATATATATACATAAGCTATTTGATGATTGTAGCGCTAGTGATTATCTGTGTTTTCTCAGCGGTACAAACAACCTGTTATCTCATACTGAGGGAAGACACAAGCTGAGGGGTAGATACGGTGGAAAGGTGGTGAATGATGGTGCTCAGGGAAGTGGACACTTCCTCTTGTAAGTAATGGTTGAACTTTCTCTCTCTCTCTCTCTCTCTCTCTCTCTCTCTCTCTCTCTCTCTCTCTCTCTCTCTCTCTCTCTCTCTCTCTCTTCTCTCTTCTCTCTCTCTCTCTCTTCTTTCTTGCTCACTTCATGCTGTTATCATAAATTGCCTCATCTAGAGGATGGATCATTGGTCTTCTGGGTAAAGTTGTCTTCAGTCTCACCCTTATATATGTGTGTGTGTGTGTGTGTGTGTGTGTGTGTGTGTGTGTGTGTGTGTGTGTGTGTGTGTGTGTGTGTGTGTGTGTATGTGTGTGTAGGGAAGTGCTGCCGTACAGTCATGTGAACGTTACACATATAACGTTCAGGTCATAAGTTTTCAGACATCAACCATACAAGAGGCACTAGCCCCTGTTACATAAGTGTTATATAAGTGTTATATAAGTGTTAAATAGAAACCTGATGAATGTTTTGCACTCTTCCACGTGAGTGCTCATATATTATTTATGTCTCCTGAACTTATAAGACGGTAGATAAATCTCCCTAAGATCAACGTATTTGCATTTATCAGATCCCATATTCTATTCCCTTGTTAATGAATAACTAAAGTGTAATGAACACCTGTCAGTGCTCAGTAGTAACTCAGATGGAAACAGAAACACAGGAGGATCATTGATCTGTATATTTCGACCCCTTTTCTGGGATCCTCTTGTCGGTGTGAACTGTATCGTCTTCTTCTTCCAAGATCTGCGTGACCTTGCACTTGTCCACAACTCCAAGAACCACTTGTTTAAGCACTAAAACACATTGTCTTAGTCTGACTGGAGCCGTCTAGGTCCTTGATCCAATAATTTCGAGCTACTCTCACCCTCTGATCAAACCCGACTGGGCGCCATTCCCCAGGCGCTGAATGACCCGGACGTGTTTAGCTCTTCCCCATGAATCTTAACACCAATCTCTCCGTCATTGTTCTAATCCAGCTTCGTCAAGTGATGTGTTTCTTCATGTTTATTGAGCAAAGACTGATGCCTGAGGAATTACATTAGCGAGGGGATGTTGCCTTGGTAACGAGTGACGTCACTTGCCTCAGGTCATGGAAATGGTCTCTTGTGATACTGTGTGGAACGTTAGTGATTGTGTATAGTGAAGTGTGTGTGTGTGTGTGTGTACTCACCTATTTGTACTCACTTATTTGGGGCTGCAGGGGTCGATTCACAGCTTCTGGCCCCGCCTCTTCGCTGGTCGTTGCTAGGTCCTCTCTCTCTCTCTCCCTGCTCTATGAGCTTTACCATACCTCTTCTTAAAGCTATGTATGGATCCTGCCTCCCTTACATCACCCTCCAGATTGTTCCACTTCGTGACAGCTCTATGACCGAAGAAATACTTCCTAACATCCATGTGACTCATCTGATTTTTCAACTTCCAGTTGTGACCCCTAGTTGCTGTGTCCCATCTCCGAAACATGCTGTCCTTATCCACGCTGTCAATTCCTCTCAGTATTTTATATGTCGTTATCATATTTCCCCTATCCCTCCTATCCTCCAGTGTCATAAGGTTGATTTCCCTTAATGTACCAGTAAATGAACCTTCTTAACCTCCCTCTCCTCATAAGACATATTCCTTAGCTTTGGGACCAGTCTTGTTGCAAACCTTAGTACTTTCTCTAATTTCTACACGTGTTTGACCAGGTGTGGGTTCCATACTGGTGCTGCATACTCCAATATGAACCTGACGTACACGGTGTACAGTGTCTTGAATGACTTCTTACTCAGGTGTCGAAACACTATTCTTAGGTTTAGCAGGCGCCCATATACTTCAGCAGCTATTTGGTTGATGTACGCCTCAGGACATGTGCCCGGTATTATACTCACCCCAGGATCCTTTTCCTTGTGTGAGGTTTGCAGTCTTTGGCTCCCTAGCCTGTACTCTGTTGCGGTCGTCTGGACAGGCTTGCAACCTGTCCAGATCCCTTTGTAGTCCTACTTAATCCTTATCCGTTGGAATTCTTCTCATTAGCTTCACATCATCTGCAAGCACGGACACCTTTGAATCTACCCCTTCAGTCATGTCATTCACATATAACAGAAACAGCACCGGCCCTAGAACTGACCGTTGAGGAACCCCGCTCGTCACAGGTGTCCACTCTGACACCTCGTCACATACCATCACTCGTTTTCTTCTTGTCAGGTATTCTCTGATCCATTTCAGTGCCTTTCCTGTTATTCCTGCCTGCTCCTCTAGCTTTTTCACTAATCTCTTGTGTGGAACTGTGTCAAAAGTCTTCTTACAGTCCAAGAAAATGCAATCTATCCACCCCTCTCTCTCTTTCTTGTCTTACTTCTGTCACCTTGTCGTAAAACTCCAGTAGGTTTGTGACAGAGAATTTCCCTTCCCTGAAACCGTGCTGGTTATCATGAATAAGCTCATTCCTTTTTAGGTGCTCCATAACTCTTCTGCTAATGTTCTCCATGACTTTGTATATTATACATGTCAGTGACACTGGTCTGTAGTTTAATGTTTCCTGCCTGTGTCCTTTCTTAAAAACGTGTGATACTACATTTGCTGTCTTCCATACCTCAAGTAGTTGCCCTGTTTCGATAGAAGTATTAGAGATTGTCGTTAGTGGTACACACAATGCCTCTGCTCCCTCTTTCAGGATCCATGGAGAGATGTCCGATCCCACCTCCTTTGAGGTATCTAGTTCACTTAGCAGCCTCTTCACCTCCTCCTCGGTTGTGTGTATTGTGTCTAGCAGTTGTTGGTGTAGCCCACCATTACGGTTTTCTGGAGTCCTTTCTGTCTCCACTGAAATTACTTCCTTAAATCTCGTGTTGAGCTCTTCACATACTTCTTGGTCGTTTCTTGTGATCTCTCCTCCTTCCTTCCCCAGCCTGATTACCTGGTCCTTGACTTGTTTTCCTACTGATGTGGCTGTACAACAGTTTTGGGTCAGATTTGGCTCTCGATTCTATGTCATTTTTGTATTGCCGTTATGCCTCCCTCCTTATCTGTGCATATTCGTTTCTTGCTCTTCGACTAATCTCTTTATTTTCCTGGGTCCTTTGTCCTCTATACTTTTTCCATTCTCTAGCGCACTTAGTTTTGGCGTCTCTACTCTTCTGGGTGAACAAAGGGCTCGTTCAGTGTCCTTCCATTGTTTCTGTTGCACTTTGGTACAAACCTTTCCTCTTCCTCCTTGTATTTTCTTGTCACGTATTCCCTCATTTCATTTACTGATTTTCCCGCTAGTTCTCTTTCCCACTGAACCTCATGCAGGAAATTTCCCATACCTGTGTAGTCCCCTCTTTTGTAGTTTGGCTTCTCCCATCCTACTCGTCCTGTTACCCTCTCTCTCGCACGTGCGCGCACGCGCGCGTGTGTGTGTGTGTTTCGTTCAGATGAATATGTACACTTGTGTGTAGGTGAATGCTAGACAGTGTAGAAAAGTGTTTTGAACGGTATAGGCGAGTGTGTATGTCAGTATATAGACGAGTGTATATATCAGTATATGAACGAGTGTATAAGTCAGTATATACGTGAGTGTATATGCGAATGCATGAGTGAATATGTATATGTATGTGTGTGAACACATGCGTTGAATCACAGCCTCGTTGGCGACCACGCCAGCGTAGCTTCTCGTGTTTCACGCCAATAAAATAACCAACCTGAAAGGCTGTCGATTTTTTTTTATTTGACAATCTGGGTAGCGATGGGTATAAAATAACGAACTATCTAAAAATCCCTGGGAAACCCTCCCCGGCTCTCTCTCTCTCTCTCTCTCTCTCTCTCTCTCTCTCTCTCTCTCTCTCTCTCTCTCTCTCTCTCTCTCTCTCTCTCTCTCTCTCTCTCTCCCGAGAAAAATGTAATAGTGGCAGTGATGTACAACCCCCCACCGAACAACAGCAGCCATAGGGCGAACTTGAACGTAAAGAACAAAGTAAATAAAATCACGAACTGGAACTATCAGTGAAGAAACCAATAAAAATAGAACTCTGCTCCATAGCAGTCCAAACATACGGTCATGCAGACTGGTGACTGGAAAGGAATACCGGAGGAGGAACACAGCCATGATTAGTGAAAGAACATAAGGCACGAGTGATATCGTACACACACATCACCAGAGGTGTAGGTCAACCGCATAGCGTAAGAGGCACGTGTCAGACCAGATGTATTTCAGTAGTTTTGCAAGCCGAGGAAGGTATCCCTGTATTCTACAACCCCAGTCCCCCTGTGCCTCGACGCATGCGGTTACAATAGTGCGGCATAAGCTGATAACAGTTTCAAGTTGTGAAGGGAATCAGAGAAGGCATTTCTCGAGTCATCATATAGAAACTAATGTCTAAAACTCATCAATAAAATGATAAATTAGGACGTACACAAATCTCTGAGAGGGACCAAAGTGACCAGTATCCTAAAATACACAAGCACATTAAGCTTGAAGCTGTCAGATGCTGTATTATTAAGAAATTAACATGGAAGAGTTAAAACTAATCAGACAGAACACTCAGAAATTATCGCATAAAAAGCAGTATTTTAATTTTTCAATTTTCTTTCCCCAGAAAGGCGCATTAGAACCAACACAGAACAAAATTAATCCCAACTGTTCTCTAAAGTAAGACTGACCAACCTTCAAGAAAGAAAGCAAGTAAATAATTAAAAAAAATACTTTTAGGTTAGCTTAGTGAATATAACGTACAAATTTTTGATGGCACACAAAAGTTATAGACACATAAATGAACATAAAGATGATTTAACCAAGTCAAACACTATGACTTATTTCTGCCCAGAAGAGACACTTTCCAATTATTTCACACAAACCAATTTGATTAATAAAATTGGCACATGAGAACTTACACGACGTAACATGCGTCAGGCAGCGCCAGAGCTGAGAAATGTACTCTCAGGATAACTCTTGAGGTAGACTCAGCTCTTGGGGACAAAGAAAAGTCCCCCTCACCACACAAAAGTAACCCAGCTCGTGAAAAAATCCCAACACCACATAGAGATAATCCAGTTTGGGAATCCCATCCCCCCTCCCTCCCACTCCCCCTCTCTCTCACACCCCCTCCCTCCCATTCCCTCGTAAAGGTGACCAACCTTAGCGAGGAATCCCACACACACACTTAAAGGGGACCCAGTTTCGGAATAAATAGGATTGAGGCGCAAAGGTGAACATAAAAGGAAAAAAATAGGAGTAATTTTAAAACAGAAAGAAAATATAGTTGATTCTAAGAATAGAGCGAACTAGGCGAGGTAGGAAGCCAAAAATTAAATTGGACCTGCGTATTGGAAGATTAAAAATTTATTGACCGAATGAAGTAGAGAGAGAGAGAGAGAGAGAGAGAGAGAGAGAGAGAGAGAGAGAGAGAGAGAGAGAGAGAGAGAGAGAGAGAGAGAGAGAGAGAGAGAGAGAGAGGCAGACAGACAGAATATGAATGATGAATGAATATGGTCCAATCCACATGAATATTCATTGTTTTGATTGGGAAACACACACACACACAAACACACACACACACACACACACACACACACACACACACACACACGCACACACACGCACGCACACAAACACACACACACACACGCACACACACACACACACATATAGTAGCAATCAGTGAAGAGGCGGGGCCAGGAGCTATGAATCGACCCCTGCAACCACAAATAGGTGAGTACAAATAGGTGAGTACAGTGAAGAGGCGGGGCCAGGAGCTATGTCTCGACCCCTGCAACCACAACTAGGTGAGTACAACTAGGTGAGTACACACACACACACAGGAGAGATAGAGAGGATATGATAACGACATATAAAATACTGAGAGGAATCGACATGGTGGACAGAGACATAATGTTCCAGAGGTGGGACACAGCAACAAGGGGTCACAGTTGGAAGTTGAAGACTCAGAAGAACCACAGGGATGTTAGGAAGTATTTATTCAGTCACAGAGTTGTCAGGAAGTGGAATAGTCTGGGAAGTGATGTAGTGTAGGCAGGATCCATACATAGCTTTAAGGAGAGGTATGATAAAGCTCATGGAACGGGTAGAGTGACCGAGTAGCGGCCAGTGAAGAGGCGGGGCCAGGAGCTGTGACTCGACCCCTGCAGCCACAACTAGGTGAGTACAACTAGGTGAGTACACAGTGGAGACAGAAAGGACTCTGGGAGGTCAGAACAGAGGGGTACACCAACAAGGGATATACCAACAAGTGTTGGATGAAATACACACAACTGCGGAGGTGAAGAAGCTGCTAAGTGACTTTGATACCTCAAAGGCGGTGGGGCCGGACAACATCTCTCTGTGGGTCCTTAGAGAGGGATCAGAGACGCTGTGTGTGCCACTAACCACAATTTTCAACACATCCCTTGAAACTGGGTAACTACCTGAGGTATGGATGATGGCAAATGTAGTCCCCATTTTTAAGAAAGGAGACAGAAACAATGCACTTTACAATAGACCAGTGTCAATGAAGTGTATAGTATGTAAAGTCATGGAGAAGATTATCAGGAGGAGAGTGGTGGAGCACCTGGAATGGAACAAGTTTATTAACGACAACCAGCACGGATTCATGGAAGGCAAATCTTGTGTCACAAATCTACTGGAGTTTTATGACAAGGTAACGGAAGTAAGACACGAGAGAGAGGGGTGGGTAGATTGCATTTTCTTGGACTGCAAGAAGGCCTTCGACACAGTTCCTCACAAGAGTTTAGTGTAAAAGCTAGAGGATCAGGGACGTATAACACGAAGGGCACTGCGATGGATCAGAGAATATCTGACAGGGAAGCAACAACGAGTCATGGTACGTGACGAGGTATCACAGTGTGCGCCTGTGACGAGCGGGGTTCCACAGGGTCAGTCCTAAGACCAGTGCTATTTTTGGTATATGTGAATGATATGACGGAAGAGATAGACTCAGAAGTGTCCTTGTTTGCAGATGATGTGAAGTTAATAAGGAGAATTATATCAGATGAGGACCTGGCAGGACTACAAAGAGATCTGGACAGGTTAGAAGCTTGGTCCAGCAACTGGCTCCTTGAATTTAACCCCGCCAAATGCAAAGTCATGAAGAACGGGGAAGGGCAAAGTAGACCGCAGAGAGAGTATAGGCTAGGTGGTCAAAGACTGCAATCCTCACTCAAGGAAAAGGGTCTTGGGGTTAGTATAATACCGAGCATCTCCTGAAGCGCACATCAACTAGATAACTGCTGCAGCATATGGGAGTCGGGCATACCTGAGAATAGCGTTCCGATACCTCAGTAAGGAATCGTTCAAGACTCTGTACACCGTGTACGTCAGGCCCATACTGGAGTATGCAGCACCAGTTTGGAACCCACACTTGGTCAAGCACGTCAACAAATTAGAGAAAGTTCAAAGGTTTGCAACAAGGCTAGTTCCTGAGCTAATGGGAATGTCCTACGAAGAAAAGTTAAGGTAAATCGGCCTGACAACACTGGAGGACAGGAGGATTAGGACAGACATGATAACGACATACAAAATACTGCGAGGAATTGACAAGGTGGACAGAGACAGGATGTTCCAGAGATGGGACACAGAAACAAGGGGTCACAATTGGAAGTTGAAGACTCAGATGAGTCAAAGATATGTTAGGAAGTATTTCTTTAGTCATAGAGTTGCCAGGAAATGGAATAGTCTGCCAAGTGTTGTAGTGGAGGCAGGAGCCATACATAGTTTTAAGACGAGGTATGATAAAGCTCATGGAGCAGGAAGAGAGAGGACCTAGTAGCGATCAGTGAAGAGGCGGGGCCAGGAGCTGAGTCTCGACCCCTGCAACCACAATTAGGTGAGTACACACAGGGTGAAGCAGTAGATCAGAGCTGTGGGAGAGAGCTGGAGAGAGACTCAACCAAACACACACAAGGCCATAAAGATGGTGTTCAGGAATGTGACCTTCATATACGCTTCTTCCTGCTTCCTGCTGCAGTTTCAACGGGAACTTCACACTCCTCCACACGGCTGTGTTTACTGCTTCCTGTCGTGTCTTCAAAGAAATCTCCACATTCATTCACATTAGATTTGACTTTCAAACTTTACGTCTATTGTGTTATCTCTGCCAATCTCTCCCCTTCCCTTTTTCTTCCTACTTTGCTCCTCTGTCCTTCGTAGTAAGTGATGATTCTCCTAAATAAAAGTTTCCATACCTTGAATATATCTTCATTATAAATGGTCTTAGTTTGTTTATTTTGTTTCTAGCACTGCGACTATTTGCATAATATATGCTGAGAATGGTTTTCTTCTTCATTCTTACCCTATTCGTCTTCGCCTTTCCATTATTCATGTTGTTTTTATCATCGCTTAATGTTTCTGGATATTTCGTGTTCCTTGACAATATCTTTTCTTTTTTCCATACTATTTTGAAAGCTGTTTTAAAAATCTAAAGTACGCAAATCCCATGTTTTCCAGGACGCGCCCACACTTCTAACTTTCATCATTTTAATGAATGATTCAACAACAGCCTCCTTCTCTTACGTAGCCCTCGCCGCCGCCTCCGAGGCCACAAAAATGCTCCCAGTTGTCAATACCAAAAACAAAAACAAAAAAACACAGTGATGTCCTCCCAGTGCTTGCTCAGCCATCAATCAACATCTATATTTCGTGATAACTAATCATTGCCAACGCCTCTCCATGGCAAAATGCCACATACAATACTCTTGTTTATTTCTGTCCTATATCTGGTAAGAAGGTTCTCTCTCCTACGCTTCCCAAAATCATATTTTTTGTCCAGTTCTGAGGTAGATAACAACTTTGTTCCCATTACCGTTCACGGCGTTTCCTAATCTGCTATGTGTATTCTCCATCCCAGTCCTAGGGAAACACATTCTCTGCCTTCTGTTTCTATCCATGTTACAGAAAGTCCCGTCTATAAATCTGACGTGAGAATCCCCAGTAATAACAACATTCTTACCTTCACTAGTGGCTTTCGTTGTGTCGTTCTCGATGGTCGTGCTTCGTTCCTCCGACAATACAGCAAAGGCATTGGCAACCTCGATAGTTGTTTCTTCAGCCTTTGTCGTCTTCCTCATCTTTAATCCTTTCTTACCGAGAAACAGGAAAGACACTGTAAACAATATTTTCATTGCAATAGTACAGAGAAACCGGAAAGACACTGTAAACAATACTTTCATTGCAATAGTAACGAGAAACAGGAAGACACTGTAAACAATACTTTCATTGCAATAGTACCGAGAAACAGGAAAGACACTGTAAACAATACTTTCATTGCAATAGTACCGAGAAACAGGAAAGACACTGTAAACAATACTTTCATTGCAATAGTACCGAGAAACAGGAAAGACACTGTAAACAATACTTTCATTGCAATAGTACCGAGAAGCCAACAAGCACGTCTTTACGATACACCATGATGTACGATGTACCGTACGTGCACATGACTTACCCTGGGACATGTACGTGCACAAGACGCTTCTTATATTAATGTGCACAACATCCATCCTGGACACTAGGTATGAGCACATGAACCAGCCAGGAATATTAGGCCTATACAAGCCTTCCAATAAGTATCCTCTTTCTGTTGCTGCTAATCACCGATTTTTCGTCATTTCTAATTAATGATTTACGACGCTCCTTAAAATGAACTCGAATTAAAAAAAAAAGTAGCATCCAGTTGCAATTCCAGAGCATTTTGTTAGGGCTCCACTTCACTAGACATTATGATATTGAATTTATAAAGGAAATTAACTACATTTTTAATTAATATGTTGCTCGCTACAAGTCAAATAGTCAATTAATTGTAGTAATAATGCGTGTTGAAAACAATGTATCACACATATATATATACATATATATATATATATATATATATATATATATATATATATATATATATATATATATATATATATATATATATATATATATATATATATATATGTATAGTCATCCTTACCCCTCCTTCAGAGTGCAGGCAACTACAACTATTACCAACTCCACCCACTAGAAACGGTGAGTACATTTGCAGAAATATCGCCTACCGGTTCATGGATTTCAACTCCTGAACTAAAATCCCAGGTGTGGGCATTAAGGATGCAGTGAGAACACAACACTGGCAAGGAGGACGCGACGGAGACAGCAACAATGGTAGCTAACTGCAAATTAGTTGGTGCCCGAACGACCTTGCAAAACCTCGCGAAGAAAATAGCAGAAGCATAATGCAAAAACGATAATGTGAATAAATTGAGGAGGTGTATAGACCGATATGTGGTTCCTGGGTCGAGTCTCGGGTCCTGCTACCGAATCTAAAGATATTTAGACCCATTTAACAGAGTTCTGGGTAACATCCATCGCCTGTTGTATGCAGGGCGAATAAGCAACCCCTGAAGTAGATACTCACGAAAAATGCATGGGTTGAGCTTGTGCTCCTGGGCTCCACTTTTACTTCCGAGGTACTTGGCGCGATGTGGGGGGAAGCTATGTGGTGGGTGGTTGTGAGAGGCGACGCCTGCTTTAAGCACTTGCTGAAAGCCTTCTACAGTATATTTTTCCAAGACTCCGCTCGCCCACTGCCCTACATTTTGCTGGAGAACCTTTTGGGGGATTGCTTTTTCTTCTCTCTCTCTCTCTCTCTCTCTCTCTCTCTCTCTCTCTCTCTCTCTCTCTCTCTCTCTCTCTCTCTCTCTCTCTCTCTCTCTCTCTCTCTCTCTCTCCTTCTCCCCCATCTTTCTTTCTCTCTCTTCTCTCTTTATCCCTCTCTCTCTCTCTCTCTCTCTCTCTCTCTCTCTCTCTCTCTCTCTCTCTCTGTATGGCTGGCCCCGCCGCAAGATGACCTGATTGGTCTTAAAATTGGTTTAATTGTTAAGGGTGTTTTTATTGGCTCGACCCTCGTATATGGATGTTACTGACAGGGAGAGGAGAAGGAGAGGTGCGCAAGAGGAGTAAGAATTGAACAGTAGAGGAGAAGGAGAGGAGCAATAAAAGAAGACGAGAGGAGCAGGATAGGTGGACAGGAGCAACAGATGGGGAAGAACAGAAGAGGAGTACGAAGGTAAGAGGGAACAGTAGAAGAGCAGGAGAGAAGGCGATGTCTGAATAGCAAAATGAGTAACAGTTTTTTTATCCGAAAATTGTGTACATTTTTCTCCTGACATCTCTTGTCTCTTTCATGGCTTCTTCAATGTGTGATCGACTTGAATACAGTTACTAACACTCCACTGAGAACAGGAGAGTTATCTGCTCGACGTGAAGACAATTACTTACACTCCATTTTGATACGTTGGCTCATCATAAAGCAGTCTTTGCAACACCAAACACAGAACGAGGTGAGGAAGCATCTTGCAAGACCTACCTGTGGAAGACAAACTGACCAGCTCTCAGCCCTCTGCTCGGAGCTTCTGAAGATTGGAGATCCACGCTCCTGAGTCATGTTTAATGACCACCTGAATCTCGGATACATCTCTCAACGGCAGTATGTAACCATGTCTTTAGTGTGGTTTTCCACTGCCATGAGGCAGCCTATGCTAACTACAAGACCTGCAGGAAATAAAGAATGCCTCATTAACTCACAACAAAAACGTGAACAAAAAGTTGAATGATGGGCCATCTGTACTTTTAAGAGAAAAAAAAGTAACTTGATCAGGAGGAGTAGGCTACAAAACCAGGTGGTTCTTGGTCAAAGACCAACATGAATATTTGCCTGATATCTCACTTACAACTCTAAATTTATAGGATTGAATTATTGCTATCAGCGACCATGAAAAAAGGCTGATCTTGTACAGACCATTTTCCTGCAGAGGTCACAGTTAGCTGCAAGATCTATCTCAACGTTATTAGAGGTGACTATAAGAGAGGGAGTAAAAACGGTAAAAGCAAGTTAGGAGGTAAAGGCAGGATATAAGACTCGACTCCTTCAGCCAAAATAATGTAAGTTCACACACCACCTGCAGGAACCTCCATCACAACTACTACACGTACAATACCAGCCACCAGCACCACTATACGTACATTAACAGACACCACCACTACACGTACATTACTAGACACCACCACCACTACACGTACATTACCAGACACCACCACCACTACACGTACATTACCAGACACCACCACCACTACACGTACATTACCAGACACCACCACTACACGTACATTACCAGACACCACCACCACTACACGTACGTTATTAGACACCACCATCACTACAGGTACATTACCAGACACCACCACCACTAAACGTACATTACCATACACCACTACCACTACACGTACGTTATTAGACACCACCATCACTACACGTACATTACCAGACACCACCACCACAACACGTACATTACCAGACACCACCACCACTACATGTACATTACCAGACACCACCACCACCACTACATATTCACTACCAGACACTACTACTACCAGCAACCACTACCATTATCCACTACTCCCACTAGCCACCACCACCAATTTATCGCACACACCATTCCTAATACCAAAACAACTCCTCATTCCACACACACACACACACACACACACTCACACTGAGGCGGGGCCAGGAGCTGTTACTCGACCCCTGCAACCACAACTAGGTGAGTACATACTCACACACACACACACACACACACACACACACACACACACATTCTGAATCACAAATACTGAGACACTAAAGGAATGAGATAAAACAGACGAGAGGCAGAAACCGGGCATGGATGCTTGAAGTCACTACTGGAAGCTACACAAAATAAATTGAATAGCACACGAGGCTGGCTGTAGTCAATGGGTGAAGCAGTTAGCAAGACTAGAAGACGGTATCCAGAAAGAAACGAAGGAGGAAATAGAGGAGATAACCGGGGTAATTAGAGGGTATGCAGGAAAGAGGGACAAGATCACGAGGAGAGAGTGAGAGAGAGAGAGAGAGAGAGAGAGAGAGAGAGAGAGAGAGAGAGAGAGAGAGAGAGAGAGAGAGAGAGAGAGAGAGAGAGAGAGAGAGAGAGAGAGAGAGAGAGAGAGAGAGAGAGAGAGAAGCTAGAGTAAATTACAGTGGCAGTAGAGAGAAAAGAAAACGAAATGTATGACGAAGTGAAAAGGTTTTAGAGAACACTGGAAACCGGGAAGCAGTACACCTAAAAACTTGGTAGAGACAACAAGAGAGAGACAGTGAGAGAGAACTGTCTTCACCGGCAGAGATAAACGAACGACGAGACAGGAAGCGTAGGACGAGAGCAAGACCAACCTGATTGTTCACGCTCTGCAACAGCAAGTAGATATAAGATGGCTCTTCAGGAGTGAAGGAGGAAAAGATGATTGAAGATCTGCTGGCAGAGATGGAAGGAAGCTTTGGGCAAGCTAGTGTAGGTCTGTGGGCAAGCTAGTGTAGGTCTGTGGGCAAGCTAGTGTAGGTCTGTGGGCAAGCTAGTGTAGGTCTGTGGGCAAGCTAGTGTAGGTCTGTGGGCAAGCTAGTGTAGGTCTGTGGGCAAGCTTGTGTAGGTCTGTGGGCAAGCTAGTGTAGGTCTGTGGGCAAGCTAATGTAGGTCTGTGGGCAAGCTAGTGTAGGTCTGTGGGCAAGCTAGTGTAGGTCTGTGGGCAAGCTAGTGTAGGTCTGTGGGCAAGCTAGTGTAGGTCTGTGAGCAAGCTAGTGTAGGTCTGTGGGCAAGCTAGTGTAGGTCTGTGGGCAAGCTAGTGTAGGTCTGTGGGCAAGCTAGTGTAGGTCTGTGGGCAAGCTAGTGTAGGTCTGTGGGCAAGCTAGTGTAGGTCTGTGGGAGAGCTAGTGTAGGTATGTGGACAAGCTAGTGTAGGTCTGTGGGCAAGCTAGTGTAGGTCTGTGGGCAAGCTAGTGTAGGTCTGTGGGCAAGCTAGTGTAGGTCTGTGGGCAAGCTAGTGTAGGTCTGTGGGCAAGCTAGTGTAGGTCTGTGGGCAAGCTAGTGTAGGTCTGTGGGCAAGCTAGTGTAGGTCTGTGGGCAAGCTAGTGTAGGTCTGTGGGAGAGCTAGTGTAGGTCTGTGGGCAAGCTAGTGTAGGTCTGTGAGCAAGCTAGTGTAGGTCTGTGGGCAAGCTAGTGTAGGTCTGTGAGCAAGCTAGTGTAGGTCTGTGGGCAAGCTAGTGTAGGTCTGTGGGCAAGCTAGTGTAGGTCTGTGGGCAAGCTAGTGTAGGTCTGTGGGCAAGCTAGTGTAGGTCTGTGGGCAAGCTAGTGTAGGTCTGTGGGAGAGCTAGTGTAGGTATGTGGACAAGCTAGTGTAGGTCTGTGGGCAAGCTAGTGTAGGTCTGTGGGCAAGCTAGTGTAGGTCTGTGGGCAAGCTAGTGTAGGTCTGTGGGCAAGCTAGTGTAGGTCTGTGGGCAAGCTAGTGTAGGTATGTGGGCAAGCTAGTGTAGGTCTGTGGGAGAGCTAGTGTTGGTATGTGGGCAAGCTAGTGTCTAAGACAAGAAATATCCTCTTATATCTTCCTCTCATTTTCCATTTTCCCAAATTGTACCTCTTTCCTGTTCCTTACCCCTTCCTCCCTACTCAATAGCTTAACCTCTCCCTCCCTCTCCCCCTCCTCTCCCTCCCCCTCCCCATGTTCCTCCCCCACCCACTAATGGAGGCTGGTGTAGTGATCATGGCAGCTGTGATGACACGAGGACAGAAACTAAAGATGCCCTGACGCCCTGGACAGTCTGAGGGAAGTATTCCCTCTAGCCTCTCTTCTCTCTCTCTCTTTCCCTCCCTCTTTCTCTTCCTCTTTCTCCCTCTCTCTCTGGTCCACCTCCGCCCCTTCCCCTCACCTCACCCCACCTCCACCCTCCATTCACTTCCCAGTCGTCTACTCATCTTGTGTTCCACTCTCTCTCTCTCTCTCTCTCTCTCTCTCTCTCTCTCTCTCTCCTCTCTCTCTCTCTCTCTCCTCTCTCTCTCTCCTCTCATCTACTTTCTCCTTCTTCTCTCTTATATCATTCTTGCTTTTCTTCCTCCTTCCTCTATTCCTTTCTTTTTCTTTTCTCCCATTCTCAACTTTTCTTCTTCATATTCCCCACTTCTTACCACTTTCTACTTTCCTACTTTCCTTCGGCCCTTCCCATTCCCCATTTATCTTCTGCATTTCAATTCCTCACTTTTCTTTCCAATCTACTATTTTTTCTTCCTATTCCCCACTTCTCTTCTCATTCCCCACTTTTCTTCTTCCCATTCCCCAATTCGCTTCCTATTCCTAACTTCGCATCCTATTCTTCCACTTTTCTTTTACCCATTTCTCACTTTCCTTATACCTTCCCATTCCCCACTTTCCTTCTGCTCTATATCCCTTCCTCAATTTTTTATTTTTCCATGTCCCACTTTCCTTCTCCCTGTCTGTGTTTACCATTATTTTCCTTCCTCTGTTGTCACCTTAAGAGAGAGGTGTGTTAACTCAAGCCTAGGTCCACCAGGCTGTTGGTGCTAGCTTGCGGTGACTCATGCCATCGGTGGAAGGCGTCCTGGTGCTGCTGTTGAAGGGATTCGAGAGCCAAAGGAACTGGAGTTAGGTTACCTTCTGTTAGATCAAAAGAGATTTCATCCTGTTGCCGTGGTATTGTATCATCCACAACGGGCTTGGTGCCTAAGCCACAACACCACACGAAAGCCATCCATTCCTTCAACCACAAAACCGTATGCTAATCATCCACTCCTTCAACCATAACACTGCATAATAACTATCCACTCATTCAACCACAACACTGCGTAGCAACCTTCCACTCCTTCAACCACAACACCAAATGACTACCAACCACTCCTTCATCCAGAACACCACATACAAAATATCCACTCCTTCAACCACAGCACCACATACCAACCATCCACTCCTTCAACCACTGCACCACATATCAACCATCCAAAACACCACATACCAACCATTCACAACCTCACATACCAACCATACACAACACCACATATCAACCATCCACAACACCACATACAAACCATCCACTCCTTCAACCACAGCACCACATACCAACCATCCACTCCTTGAACCACAGCACCACATACCAACCATCCACAAAACCACATACCAACCATCCACAACACCACATACCAACCATCCAAAACACCACATACCAACCATCCACAACACCACATACCAACCATCCACAACACCACATACCAACCATCCACAACACCACATACCAACCATCCACAACACCACATACCAACCATCCACAACACCACATACCAACCATCCACAACACCACATACCAACCATCCACAACACCACATACCAACCATCTACAACACCACATACCAACCATCCACAACACCACATACCAACCATCTACAACACCACATACCAACCATCCACAACACCACATACCAACCATCCACAACACCTCATACCAACCATCCACAACACCACATATCAACCATCCACAACACCACATACCAACCATCCACAACACCACAACCATCCACAGCACCACATACCAACCATCCACAACACCACATACCAACCATCCACAACACCACATACAACCATCCACAACACCACATACCAACCATCTACAACACCACATACCAACCATCTACAACACCACATACCAACCATCCACAACACCACATACCAACCATCCACAACACCACATACCAACCATCCACAACATCACATACCAACCATCCACAACACCACATACCAACCATCCACAACACCACATACCAACCATCCACAACACCACATACCAACCATCCACAACACCACATACCAACCATCCACAACACCACATACCAACCATCCACAACACCACATACCAACCATCCACAACACCACATACCAACCATCTACAACACCACATACCAACCATCCACAACATCACATACCAACCATCCACAACACCACATACCAACCATCCACAACACCACATACCAGCCATCCACAACACCACATACCAAGCATCCACAACACCACATACCAACCATCCACAACACCACATACCAACCATCCACAACACCACATACCAACCATCCACAACACCACATACCAACCATCCACAACACCACATACCAACCATCCACAACACCACATACCAACCATCCACAATATCACATACCAACCATCCACAACACCACATACCAACCATCCACAACACCACATACCAACCATCCACAACACCACATACCAACCATCCACAACACCACATACCAACCATCCACAACACCACATACCAACCATCCACAACACCACATTCCAACCATCCACAACACCACATACCAACCATCCACAACACCACATACCAACCATCTACAACATCACATACCAACCATCCACAACACCACATACCAACCATCCACAACACCACATACCAACCATCCACAACACCACATACCAACCATCCACAACACCACATACCAACAATCCACAACACCACATACCAACCATCCACAACACCACATACCAACCATCTACAACACCACATACCAACCATCCACAACACCACATACCAACCATCCACAACACCACATACCAACCATCCACAACACCACATACCAACCATCTACAACACCACATACCAACCATCCACAACACCACATACCAACCATCCACAACACCACATACCAACCATCCACAACACCACATACCAACCATCCACAACACCACATACCAACCATCCACAACACCACATACCAACCATCCACAACACCACATACCAACCATCCACAACACCACATACCAACCATCCACAACACCACATACCAACCATCCTCTCCCTCATACATTCACTGCAACACAACGCTGAGTAAGAAAATCTTTGGGGAAACTTTTATATCTGACGTAACCTTAAGTATGTGTCCACAGCGAGAAAATGTGTCTCTATTTGTGGATGCTCTTTGTGCTTATATATCCGCATCTGAACCTCCCTTCTGAATGTTGTGATGCGAGACCTTCTGCTAAAGGGTATAATGTATGCATGTATGTTTGTATGAAGGTATGTATATGTATGTATGTAGTATGTATATATATATATACATATATATATATATATATATATATATATATATATATATATATATATATATATATATATATGTCGTGCCGATTAGGTAAAACTTGCGATTTTGGCTTAAATAGCAACGCTCACCTTGCCATATAAGACAAGTGAAAAATTGTGTATGCAGTAATTTCGCCAAAATCATTCTGAACATAACGAAAAAAAATATATTTCATTGTGTTTGTTTATCATTAAATTAATGTTAACGTATCTAAAATATATTTAGTTGGGTTAGGCTAAATTAAATTGCGCTTGTTGTAATAAGGTTAGGTAGGTTTTCAAAGTTTCTCTTGGAACAAAATTAAAAATTCTTACATTAACATAAATGAAAAAAATATATCTTTAAACGTATAAGAGAAAATTTTAGAAAGGACGTAATTTTAGATGAGTTCTTGCTAATTGACAGTTTACCTAATCGGCACGACATATATATATATATATATATATATATATATATATATATATATATATATATATATATATATATATATATATATATATATATATATATATGTCGTGCCGATTAGGTAAAACTTGCTATTTTGGCTTAAATAGCAACGCTCATCTTGCTATATAAGACAAGCGAAAATTTGTGTATGCAATAATTTTGCAAAAATCATTCTGAACCTAACGAAAAAAAAAAATTTAATTGTGTTTGTTTGTTATTAAATTATTGTAAACGTATCTAAAATATATTTAGTTGGGTTAGGCTAAATTAAATTGCGCTTGTTATAATAAGGTTAGGTAAGTTTTCAAAGTTTCTCTTGGTACAAAATTATAAATTTTTACATTAATATAAATGAAAAAAATATATCTTTAAACGTATAAGAGAAAATTTTAGAAAGGACTTAATTTTAAATGAGTTCTTGCTAATTGACCTGTTTTACCTATATATATATATATATATATATATATATATATATATATATATATATATATATATATATATATATATATATATATATATATATATATATATATATATACGTATATATATCTGGGGCTACGAGCAGAATAAGTGAAATGCGGGTAGCGATATCCGTAGAGTTTCTTCGGTACAATATTCATCGTTCTCTCGTGTCAGAGTGTTTCTCATCTTTGCCTAACATTTTCTTTATATTTAATGCAACTAAATCTTTGTAAACTAACGTTTCGGAATATTAGATATATTTGTTTCATCCTTATTTATGTTATTTGCCGGAGCTCACTCAATCGCTCAATATAAGCGACGAAAATATGCATCCACCTCTCTTTTCTTCAGACCCAGCGGCTGTTTTTCTTCAAGTATTTTGACAATGTCTGAGTGTTAGGAAGTTACAATGGCGCTCAAGGGTAACATATGCGCCCAGTTCTAGCCAGGAAGATAATGAATAAATTCAGGAATGTGCCTCTCATGCCTCTTCAAACTATTTTGAATAAAGTTGCTCAGATAATCTAGAGCAAAAGCTATGCGAGCATCACCTAAAGCTTCAGCGTTCTCGGCTATTGCTTCCTCCTGCAAAACGCAAAGCTTTCTTGATGAATGGTTCAGAGAACCGACAAGTTGATAAATTAGACACATATGCAACACTTGGGTATCTTTAATGAGGAAACGTTTCGCCACACAATGGCTTCATCAGTCCATACAAAGAAAAACTGTGAATAACAGGAGGAGTTTGAGGTAATCAGTCTCTCAGCTTTTAGTCGATCTAATCTTGAAAAGACTGATGGACTGATTACATCGACTCAAGGCTGAGGGACTGATTACCTCAAACTCCTCCTGTTATTCACCATTCTTCATTGTATGGACTGATGAAGCCACTGTGTGGCGAAACGTTTCCTCATTAAAGATACCCAAATATTGCACATGTGTCTAATTTAACAAAGCTATCTTCCTCCCAGTGAAGCCTGGCTCCTTAGTCCTTCCAGAGAGGATTTACTGAGGAGTCTTCTTCGGAATTCCATATTTAGCTGCAGCTTTACGGATGGCTACTCCATTTTCAGTATCAGTAAGAGCTCCTGGAAGATCCTCATTTGTGTAATTTCATCTTCAGAGGCAGAGTTTTTCATTTATAGTGCCGAACCACGTCTGGAAAATAAGAAATTTGCATTTAGAATGAAGGCAAAAAATATTTTGGACTCGAGTACCTCGCATATTTTATTCTATAATTACATCCAAACTACTTTGTCAAAACTTGTTATATTTTTGGTAACTTTAGTATCACTCTTGTTTGTGATAACGAAAATCAGACGTGCAGCTTCTTAGCTTGTTATTGGACATTTCTAAGCACTGGCAAGTTATAAATTGAAAAACAAAAAACAAAAAGGCCTTGAAAATTTTTCAGGCTTTAAATGTTACATATTAAAAAAATACCTAAATTTGTACTAAGAAATTTCCAGAACTAATTTAAAGCAAATTATATATGAATATATATATATATATATATATATATATATATATATATATATATATATATATATATATATATATATATATATATATATATATATATATATATTCATTTATGTTAAAGTAAAAATAATTTTGTAACAAAAGAACCTCAGAAAACTTACCTAACCTTATTATAACAAGCGAAATTTATTATATATATATATATATATATATATATATATATATATATATATATATATATATATATAAGTCACAAATCAGTGAGTAAAAGTTACATATATCCTCCAAATCTAGGTCATTGATGGTGCAAATATATTACGTTATACCGGAAATACACATAACCTATATCACACTATATCATATACGCTTTAGTAAATAAACTATATCAACATTGCCTCAGAAAATTATAGAAACGGTGAGTTTGCATTCCTGCTGAACGAGTATTGAATTCGTTCAGTTGATAACTTTCCCCATAGCGATATTTACAAACCCTATTTTGCACCACATCACGAAAGAACAGTGACTCGAAAAAAGAAGTAGCATTCACCACAGTTCATTCAATAGCAATTTTATCGGACTGTGTGCAGACACCACAATTTACATTATCCTCCGAACAGCTACATCATAATACAATTCCTCTAACTACGAAGTAGGAATTCCTGGGTAAATTCCGTATCAGGCGAAGCCTATGTGCTACGCCTTGTTCAAAGATTCCACCATTATTTTTATTTTTGCTTTATTTGGAAATAAATGAGTCAATCGAGATACGGATGAAACGTATTATACACTGTAGTGTGTTTAAAGTGGCTCTTATCTCTCTATATTCACTGAGTCAGGGAAAAAGAATTACCGACAATCCATTGATACCAGCAATTGCGCGTGCGCACGCACACACACACACACATACACACACACACACACACATACACACACACACACACACACACACACACACACACACACATAAATAAATATTTATATACGATGGTGTGGGTTGCCTCAGAGCTAATTTCATTATACTCCCCGGTTGGTGTACTAGCCTCCACGAGCAGTATATATTGTAACCACGAACGAGTGGTATTTAATCAATAAAAACACTGCGACTAGCCGAGGACTCGAACCCATGTTTTGCCTCGCCTCATGGTGAGCGAAAATTCCGTGACGCTCTAACCCACGGAACCATACAATACTGCAAAGATCACGCACCCAGCAGAGCTAGGTCCGAGGACATACGATGGTGTGGGTGCCTCAGAGCTAATTTCATGAAATTAGCTCTGAGGCACCACACACACACACACACACACACACACACACACACATACACACACACACACACACACACACACACACACACACACACACACACACACACACATATATATATATATATATATATATATATATATATATATATAATATATATATATATATATATATATTGATTTAATGAAAAGAAGATAGATTTCCTAACTATAAGCAAAACGAAGCTTAATAGCAAGTGTATATGCACCTGGAGAAGAGGGGAGTGTAGAGGAGAGACAGAGATTTGTGGGGGAGTTAAGTGACTGTTTAGAGGAGCTTTGAACCAAGTGAGAAAGTAATTGTTTTGGGGGACCTCAATGATTAAGTGGAAAAATGGTTGTAGAGGGAGTAGTAGGAAAGTTTGGAGTGTCAGGGGAAAATGATAATGGGGTCTTTAAATGATCTATGTCAATATGTAACAAGTATTTTAATAAAAAGAGTGTAAGTATAGAAGATATTATATAGGGCGTGATAATAATAATTTGTAGGACTATGTATTAGGAGATAAAATGTTGATGAGTAAACTTCTGGATGTGCATGTTTAAGAATGGGCTTTTATGGAAGCGTCTCACTCCTGCCAGCTAAAAATTCACAAGAGAAGTTACAACACATATGTGGAAGCATAATCCAATTTTCATTGTTAAAACGAACAGACGTTGCCTCGTAATATTGCTCCCCATGCACTGTCAACCTTGTCGTCAACAGTCTGGTAAGTTGTTGAATCCCGCTTACAATAATTTTCCTCTGCTCTCTTAATTGGAAGTGTTTACTAAATGGTGAAGGAGGAACCAGTGATAAGATAATGTTAAATCATTGTCCAGATGGCCAAAGTTACAATATATTTTTTTTAACAAAATTCGCTTTTTAACTCGTTTAATTTCCCAGCATGACACTACACACAGGATATGAAACTAATAAACTAACTGTTTGATAACTATATTCCTCGTCGACTAACACCTAAGAAATTGTTAACTAATGGAGAGAATACGGACAGTAGGTGTATGGTGACCTGTCTTTCCGTCTCGTCCATCCCGGGCATCTAACCTAGATTCCTATGGTTGTGAGCCAAGTACTTTGCTACTGAGTTGCAGGTCACCTCTTTATTGATTAGAAGAACGTGAAGAACTACATGTTGCAATACAAGAATCATGGTTCCTACTTTTGAAAATGGTGAGCCAAGCGAATTTATTATGACGTCCAGGCTGCAGGCTCATACATCAGACACCATCATTATCCCATCGAATTTCCAGAATGGAATTTAAAATATGCCCTGGAATTCCGCTCCAGGATCTAATGTCTTCAACTCTCTTCATGCACACTAATTCTAAAAGCCGCTCACTTGGGTTCTTGTAATCTCTTTGGGAAATAATCCGAACTCTGCGGAGTACTAAGCTTGGTCTGAAGGCCACAGAATTTATGATCTTTAATAAAGGTACTAGCAAAGTCTTGTATGCTTTATGACGAGGGGAAACCCATAGCATAAAATACTGTGGTGATATAATGTTATATACTGTCTTTGTTAACGATAATGACAGCGACTTGTCAAGATCCAGAACAACACGAGTCTCAACCTACAGAATACCATGGTATATTAAACAGTAGCGGTATGGAGATATATTTTTAAAATATTAAATATCTTGCTTTACTAAAGAAAAAAAAGAGCGAAAACAAGATCCACTGCAATACAAATTTCCCCCAACACTGTCGAATCTCTCTCAATTTGACAACTATGCTAAACTTTCTGAACCACTTTGAAGATCACCAGGCTGCTGATCCCATGTATTTGGACGCCCCGGAGGCCAAACACTGAGTGAGGACACAGGCTGTGGCCGGTGAAGGCTGAAGT
The DNA here is from genome assembly GCA_009830355.1 of Cherax destructor. Taxonomy (NCBI): domain Eukaryota; kingdom Metazoa; phylum Arthropoda; class Malacostraca; order Decapoda; family Parastacidae; genus Cherax; species Cherax destructor. The sequence continues at coordinate 82,340 of WNWK01005360.1, forward strand.
GGCGTCTCTCTCTCTTTGCATTTCTCTTGTGAATAGTTGCGTCACCATCAACTAAATAAAGTCCATTACATTTTCACCGATATTTGTTGTATTCATATGCAAGTATAAACATCTTGAACAAGTTTCTTGCTTGAAGGAAAATAAATTATAACATATATATGATTATCTTGTGAGGGTAAACAATTCATTATAAAACTAATCTCCCAAAGAACCATCTTCACATATTTTACCTCTAATAAATACCGTCATCATACTTGTATTCATACATAATTATAAACATACAACAGCTAAAGAATTTTTCTTTATAAATGCTGACAAATAAGTGATTAAAAGTTTAACAAAAATTATCAACCTAACTTCAGTAGCAAGCTGTAATAATTTGATGCCTTAGCAGTACTCAGTTGTAACTTCGGCTCACAATCGAAAAACCTGGGTTTAATCTGAGAGTGATGGACTCTGTGTACGTCTCCTTTCATCTGTTGCCTTGCTAATCATATATATATATATATATATATATATATATATATATATATATATATATATATATATATATATATATATATATATATATATATATATATATATATATATATATATATATATATATATATATATATATATATCATTTATTTATTCATTTATTTACATTTATTTACATATGTGCATTGAGAGCAGAGTGATGTGCTATATTTTTTTTAATTAAGGTGTTCTTCAAAGGTATTGTACATTTTGAAATAAATGCAACCTTAATTACTTTGGTGTAGACTATTGGCTTTAAACCGAATAAACTAGTCTTTTTAACCTAGCAGTTAATGTGTTGCTAGGTGTCAGGCGACTGCTGTGGGTCACATCTGTCCAGTGCTAATATACGGTACAACTGGGCTTTGAAATGAGCTGAGGCCGGATAACATATCTTATCCCGTAAATTAAACGATGTGTGAACGAGACAACTTCGTTGCAGTTTAAGACGTAAAATAAGTGCTTGTTTGTTGCAGCACGAGAGCAACATAGCATTAGTGCCATCTTGAGCTCAGCTTGCATTACGGGTGAGACGTAGGAGAGAGACTTTTGGAGAGAACTTCACCGTGCTATTGAGACACTGAAACGCAGCTTGACGCATTACGCAAAATGAGTTGCAACGCTTTTTTTTTGGGGGGGGGAGGAGGGGGAAGAGAGAAACTGCACATGACTTCTCAGGTTTGTGGAGATGATTGTGTGACTGACTTGTGGATATGATTGTGTGACTGACTTGTGGATATGATTGTGTGACTGACTTATATGTAAGGATGATTGTATGACTGACGTGTAATGATGATTGTATGACATACATTTACACAGGAAATGCAAATGAAGAAACATAATGTTGCGTGATTGAGATTCTTTGGTAAGTTTTAACTGGAAATAGAACCCTAAAAATTCTCCCTTGGTAATGAATCACGACCCCTACCCTACACCTCTGAAGCAGGGAATGATGGGGTTTCGTTTTCCCCTTCCTTCTAATGAATCACGACCCCCTACCCGTATCCCTCTGAAGGGGAAGCAGGGGTTCATTTCCCCCCTTGTTGGTAATGAATCACGACTCCCACCCTACTAATCTGAAGCAGGGGAAGCAGGGGTTCATTCTCCCCCTTGTTGGTAATGAATCACGACCCCCAACCCTACCCCTCTGAAGCAGGGAAAGCAGGGGTTCCTGTGTCCCTGTCAGGCAATAGACACAGGACGCCCGACGCACGCACACAGGAACCATGGACCAGCCCACCCTCACGCTTGCCTGATAATAAAATGTAAACAAACCGGCAGGATCAGCCATTCAGGAGCCGTAAAATACACACGTGTGAGAGATCGTCTATCTGCGTCGATTGTTACTGGTAAATTCACTTTATTTTATATATAAACTGTTTTGCGCGAGATTATATACGTTGTTTACTCAAAATCCACCTGACTTAAGCCTGCCTTAATCAGTACTGCTACTACTACCACTATTACTACGACAACTACTACTACCACTATTACTACGACAACTACTACTACCACTATTACTACGACTACTATTACTACCACCACCAAATCTTGCGGTATTGTTTCACTCTTCACTATTCAACCACTAATAATACCGCTGCTACTATTACAACTATCTTATTACTACCAGCACTACCACTGCTACTAGCATTCCTACTACTATTCCCTTCTTCTTCCTTCCCCCCTTCCGAAATGCATTCTTGTCTTCTTGTTTTCTCTCTCCTTCAGTTGTGATTTGACAATGTTCCAGGTGGACAGACAAGTCGTCTTAAGAGCGGGTTATTTATGATGTGTCCCAGACGAAGTATTGTCTTTCATTCTCCGTATTATATGGTAGGCAAATATGGTGACAGGAGAAACCGCTGGGAATGGACAAACTAGCTCTAGGCCTTTCGCACTGTCGCTATTGCCTCGTCAGAAGCAATGCAATGTCATATATGTATATATATGGAAGATATTGAGAGAGAGAGAGAGAGAGAGAGAGAGAGAGAGAGAATGAGTGAGGTATTATTGATCATTACTGTTTTATGTATGTAAGCATAAGTTAGGAAGTGGCATAAGTTATAATTGGAAGGGGAAACATTGATTCAAGCAGCGACCTGCCGGATGGGACAGAGGGGAAGGGAAGAACCATTCAGTGGACCCTTAGTGCCGGAGAGTCAGGGGAAATATCGCCTAGTTAGATAAGGTACTGATGACAGCTCCTCACGTAGTATTAAATTACTTCTGAAACGTGTAGTGTCTTCTGAAGATACTACACGTTTCAGTACAAGCTCTTATTATCGAGACAACGTTTCGCTCTGGGTAGAACTATATCCAGTCAATGAGTATTCTGCAAAGTATGTTATTTTGTCACCATCGTCAGCAGCACGTCACTGAGATTCAAGATGGTGAGGTTGGCAGCTGTCGTAGAGGATACTGTAAGGTAAATGGTATCATATATATGATGGTGTTAAATTCTCAGAATGGACCGAGACTCGAACCGTGGTACTGGCATGTAGCAGACGATAAGTCACAATAGTGGTCTCTGTAAAATCTTCCCATCGCAAAACTTCGTGGCTCAGTGGTACAGCGTTGGGCCTGCTACATACCAGGACCAAGGTTCGAGTCCCCGTGCATTCTTCTGCTTATTCATGAACAGTCGTTCATACAACTTATCATGAGTTTAGAATTTAATGTTAAGAGGAGTGAGGGAGTATCGCAGCTGTAAAAGCAATAGGACTGATATAACTTTGAAAGCGAAAGGGAATTATGTTCTCGTGGGAGTAACTAAGAATGATGCACCTGGAGAAAGCAGGAAATTATGTACCCTTGGAAGTAAAAAAAAAAAATTGAGGTACTTGCAAAAACGGAATTATGTACCTGTGAAAACAGTAAAGAAATATGTACCTGTTAAACAATAAGCAGTTATGTACCTGTAAAAACAATGAGATTGACGTAACGGATGTCATAGCGAGTTAGTTCACATTACACTTTTTCAATAACTTGCAATCACTTGCAGTTGCTTATCTAAAATTTGAATAAAAAATTTAAAGAGAAACTAGAAAAAATCGGTTCAGTAAAATGAGTCATTGAGAAATTTAGATCATTAGTGATTCTCACAAAGTTTGGTGTTGGACAGGTGTGTTAATAAGCCTTCTTGTAGACAGGGTCGTCAGTAGGCCTGTGAACATATACTTTGATAGGCCTGCGTATTTACAGGCTACTTAATAAGCCTACTTGTAAACAGGTTCTCCAGTAGGCTTGCCTGTGGACAGGTATTTCATTAGGTTTACTTATGAACTCATGTGGACTTTTAGGCACTAGGCCTACTTTTGGACAGTAGTGTCTATAGGCCTAACTTTGGATAGTAATGTCTATAGGTCTAACTTTGGACAGTATCCTCTACAGGCCTAAATTTGGATAGTACCGTCTATAGGCCAAACTTTGGATAGTACCATCTATAGGCTTAACTTTGGATAGTGCCGTCTATAGACCTAACTTTGGTTTACTAGTAGCAGCTATTTACGCGTTCACGTTTTCGTACCCAGCCAGGCCGACCCGAGACACATTTTCGTTGGTCACTGATTAAGGCCCAGGAGGACGGCGAGGTACACATGAGTCCTCATGAGATGAATGAGTACAGATGAGTCCTCATGAGATGAATGAGGAACACAAGAGTCCTCGTGAGATGAGGTACACAGGCGTCATCATGAGATGAATAAGGTGACTATGTACGTGGGTTTTCCCACTTGAGGTGGTGCTTGTGGAACCCTTCAGATTGAAGGGAAGATGAAAAAGAGAGACAGAAAGCGGAGAGTAGGGAGAGAAGAGGAGGATGAGAGGAGGGGAGAAAGAAAGGGGAGGGGAGAGAAGAGAGAGAGAGAGAGAGAGAGAGAGAGAGAGAGAGAGAGAGAGAGAGAGAGAGAGAGAGAGAGAGAGAGAGAGAATGGGTAGAAAGAGAAAAATGAGAAGGGGAGAAACAAAGATAACGATTAGGAGAGAGAAACATGGAAAGAGGAAGGAGAAAGACGACAAGAAAAGAAAAAAAACGTAGGAGGGAAGAGAGAAATAAGGGAAAGAGAAGAGAAGAGGAAGATAGATAACGAAGAAGAGTGACTAAAGAGGTAAAGGTTAGGAAATATATCTCCGTGGCGAGACAGAGGAGGTGTGAAGAGCGGCTACTGAAAATTACTTCGTGTTTTCCATGGAAAACTTATTGTTGGCAGCGTCCAGGACACCGTTATTACCAGCAGCTCTGGATATTAGACTAGCTTGGTCTGCCACCTGCCTGGCACACGTCTGAATCAATGGAGGGCCTAGCCCTGCCTGGCAGACGTCTGAATCAATGAAGGGTCTAGCCCTGCCAGGAAGACGTCTGAATCAATGGAGGGCCTAGCCCTGCCAGGCAGACGTCTGAATCAATGAAGGGCCTAACCCTGCCAGGCAGACGTCTGAATCAATGGAGGTCCTAGCCCTGCCAGGAAGACGTCTGAATCAATGGAGGGCCTAGCCCTGCCTGGCACACATCTGAATCAATGAAGGGCCTAGCCCTGCCTGGCACACTCTGAATCAATGAAGGGCCTAGCCCTGCCTGGCACACGTCTGAATCAATGAAGGGTCTAGCCCTGCCAGGCAGACGTCTGAATCAATGAAGGGCCTAGCCCTGCCAGGCAGACGTCTGAATCAATGAAGGGTCTAGCCCTGCCAGGCAGACGTCTGAATCAATGAAGGGCCTAGCCCTGCCAGGCAGACGTCTGAATCAATGAAGGGCCTAGCCCTACCTGGCAGCACCTCTCTGGAAGACGTCTGCATCAATGAAGGGCCCTACCTGGCAGCACCTCTACGGCAGACGTCTATCAGACTAGGACCTGTGATCTGCCACTTTGTGTGAGGTTCAGACAGCGGATTTTAATCCTCCACACTTCACCCCTAATCCCTTATCTTCGGATCCTTAATACTTCTCGATACCTGCCACAAATCCCTCCGAATCACCACACTTTCATTCCCTGTCTTTTTCCTCCTTGTTCTTCCTTCTCTACTCTCCCACCCTCCCTCACTCTTCCCTTCCTGTTTCCTAACCCTCTTCATCTCTTAACGAGCAAGCGACTGCTGCCCCACTAACCATACTAGCCTACCCCCTTTAATAGAGCCACGGATTTATCTCTGTATCTGTCTGTCTGTCTCTCTCTCTCTCTCTCTCTCTCTCTCTCTCTCTCTCTCTCTCTCTCTCTCTCTCTCTCTCTCTCTCTCTCTAACACACACACTCTCGCTCGTTTTGTATTTTCAAGCACTAAAGTTTATCAACAGGTCCTACGTGGTACAATATTCCTTCCGTTCAATCTCTTCATGAACTCACAACAGTTGGTGTATGTATCCAAGACCCACAGCTTCTTGACAGTGGCTTTGTTTACAAACCAAAGAAGCTTAGTTCATTCTCGGTAGAGTCGAGAGTATGAACAAGTCTCCTTACACCTGCTGCCCTTTTTTCACCTAGGAGTAAATAGGTACCTAATGGTTAGTCGACTGCTAAGGAAGTGGGATAGTATTCCTTAAGTGAGTGCGGGCTGTGAAATGAACTGAGGTAGGATACCAGTGTCTGGTATGTTGACTGCCTAATTAAGTGGCAGGGCTTGGTACGGTGTAAGCTGTCAGTGGCACTATAATTCCCTAACAAGAAAATTCAACCAGGGTGTTGTTGCTAGCTGCTAGATTACCCAGAGTCATAACCGTGTGGGTAATCAAGCTCTTGCAGCTTGTAAATACAACGGTGTTAAAAAAGAGTTTCTAATCATAGCAGATAGCCGTAGTTGTCAGTAAAACAGGCTGGCCACATCCCTCTGCCAACACCGTTCCTAAAAGCTGTCAATTAGGAGGAGAATTTTGCAAACTTCTAATTTTATAACGCGAACTTAATGAGGCTAATCATCTAGTGTTATTAAATGAGGATTATGTAAGTTGTTAATTAATGTTTCAAGTAATAAAAGTCGAGTGTGCCATGAAAAACAGTAAAGAAATAGAATGACGGTGTTTTTTATTCGTTGTTCTCAGATATTCCACGCATAAGGCCATTATTGTATGAAAGACTTCTACGTTATTTCAAGGTATCGTATTGTAAGTTTCAGATTATCGCATTGCAAACATCAGGTTTGGCTGTCTGGTTATTGCACTGAAGATCCCAGGTTACAGTGCTGAGAAATTTAGGTTATTTTACTGAGACTTCAGGTCATCGTACAACAGACCTTGAGTTATCATACTGCAGACCTTGAGTTATCATACTGCAGACCTTGAGTTATTGCAGCTGCTCGAGGGGTAACTAAGCCAGAACGTGCCTATGGCTGATGGGTAACTAACGCCAGAACGTAATTAACCTTAGTCAAGGAGTATCTATACTAGAAGGTATTTATCGTAAACCAATCGAGAGGTAAACTGCGCCAGAACCTGTCTAATCTTCAAGTCATCGAGAGAAGTTCCTCTGGTTTCAGGTAAGTCGTTCCACCTCACGTTGCTAGAGCTGGTGGGGAGGGTAAAGGTCAGCCTTGCACTGGTACGATTATTGCTTTCCAATCTTGGCCAGCTAGTTATTTCAGGTTACGAGGGACATTGATGAGAGCACAGCCACCAGAGTCACGTCTAATGACGACCTTTCTTTGCGTCTCCTGCGCCCCTGTAATGGGAGATAGTGTCGTAATACGATGGAGATGAGTGTAGCTGGCTTTAAGACTCCATGAACTACCATTCACCACCATGACTGGCGCTGTCACCACTATCACCCTAAGTTGTCCTTCATCAGTACGACCACCGCGGACACTATCAGCTCTGTCAACAGCTCTGTCAACACCCAAACACTAATGTCATCCACGCTACAAACCCACACAATTACCAACCATAAAACCAATAACGCATTACTATCCCAACCCCTACAACTACAACTACATCCCCAACCACTTTCCACACCACCACTACCACAAACATCGCCCACCAAATCACCAGGAAAGTGTCCCACAACACCACCCTATAATGCTTGACGTATTGGCCAGTCAGGTAATTCCAAAAAAATACGTCTGTACATACATCTCAGTGTTGGTTAGGCCTATCTGGCATTTGTATTTACATGACATAGCTGTGGTTAACGATCGTCAGAGTAACACCAAATTTACGTAAATCATTTCTTATATTAATTTATTTAATATTATCAACAGAAATGAACCATATCATTTTGTACTATATAAATTATAGTTGAAGACTGAATATTAATGGCACTGAGTGACGTTTTACTGGTGTATTACAGCTTAGAGTCAGGGTGGAGGGAGCGGGGTGTGGGTGACCCCACTTTCCCCTTTTACAGGAAGGTTGGTTCGGTGTAGACCTGAGTCTGACACAGTGAACATGTCTGCTTGCATATTTAAATCGTTACTTGGATCTTATCTGGATTATTGTGCTTGAACCACCTGATAAGATCCTACCTGGAGTCTACCTGGAGAGAATTCCAGGGGTCAACGCCCCCGCGGCCCGGTCCGTGACCAGGCCTCTTGTTGGACCAGAGCCTGATCAACCAGGCTGTTACTGCTGGCCGCACGCAGTCCAACGTACGAACCACAGCCCGGCTGATCAAATAGTGTAAGTCTTAATACATGTTTATGTATATATATATATATATATATATATATATATATATATGTCGTGCCGATTAGGTAAAACTTGCGATTTTGGCTTAAATAGCAACGCTCACCTTGCCATATAAGACAAGTGAAAATTTGTGTATGCAATAATTTCGCCAAACTCCTTCTGAACATAACGAAAAAAATATATTTCATTGTGTTTGTTTATTATTAAATTAATGTTAACGTATCTAAAATATATTTAGTTGTGTTAGGCTAAATTAAATTGCGCTTGTTGTAATAAGGTTAGGTAGGTTTTCAAAGTTTCTCTTGGTACAAAATTATAATTTTTTACATTAACATAAATGAAAAAAATATATCTTTAAACGTATAAGAGAAAATTTTAGAAAGGACTTAATTTTAGATGAGTTCTTGCTAATTGACCAGTTTTACCTAATCGGCACGACATATATATATATATATATATATATATATATATATATATATATATATACACATATCAATAACAACACTACGACTAGCCGAGGATTCGAACCTATGTCATTTTATCCCGCCCCATGGTGAGTGAAAATCACATGACGCTCTAACCCACATGACCACGCAATCCTACAAGAATCAAGCACCCAGCAGAGCTGTTATTGATTAAATACCACTCGTTCGTGGTTACAATATTATATAGACTGCTCGTGGAGGCTAGTACACCAAACGGGGAATAGAATGAAATTAGCTCAGAGGCACCCACACCACCGTATGTCTTCGGATCAAGGTAAAACACCGAGCTCTGCTTGGTGCTTGATTCTTGTAGGATTGCGTGGTTCTGTGGGTTAGAGCGTCATGTGATTTTCACTCACCATTAGGCGGGCCAAAACGATATGGGTTCGAATCCTCGGCTAGTCGCAATGTTGTTATTTTAAATACCACTCGTTCGGGGTTACAATTATATTATATATATATGTATATATATATATATATATATATATATATATATATATATATATATATATATATATATATATATAGTATATATATATGTGTGTGTGTGTGTGTGTGTGTGTGTGTGTGTGTGTGTGTGTGTACTCACCTAGTTGTGGTTGCAGGGGTCGAGACATAGCTCCTGGCCCCGCCTCTACACTGGCCGCTACTGGGTCACTCTCCCTGCGCCATGAGCTTTATCATACCTCTTCTTAAAGCTATGTATGGAACCTGCCTCCACTACATCGCTTCCCAAGCTATTCCACTTCCCGACGTGTGTGTGTGTGTGTGTGTGTGTGTGTGTGTGTGTGTGTGTGTGAACATATATTTTATGTATTTATTTATTAAAATTCTTTTATTTAATAAAGTTCAATTAAATTTTGTGCTTTCTTCGAAGTTTCGTATACCCTTAGCTAAATAAATATATGCATTGAGCAGCATCTCCAGCACAAGTACTTTTAAAGGCCTGATGTACCTGGCCAGTCATGCAATATACCAGCTTAAGCACAGTCAATTAAAGCATTTAGGAAAATAAGAAATAAGGTATAAACTAGATGTTAACTATTGATACTATATATTCCCACCACCAAACTTGTGGGTATAAGAAATATCATAGTGTAAGTAAGTTTGGGGAGAGAGAATGTAAGTATGGGAACCTTACAGCTACAGTTTTAGACACCCATAGACAACATATATTCTAGTATGGTGTTCACCAACTCGAGGCTCATGAGGGTCTGAGATGTCCAAGGCTGCCCCTATATGTGAGGTACCGTCCCATGGGGGACTCCCTCCCTACCTCGGATAAGCAGACCATCCGGTCAGCTAGTAAGTGTTCCCCACTCCAGTAGTTCACTCAGTGAGAGAGTGAACCCCCCACCACCACCCCCACACTACTACCACCACTACCCACCACACATTACTATTACTACCACCACCACCACCACCACTACCACCTACTACATTACCACCCACACTACGGCCACCACCATCATCCATACCACTACCTATACAACTACCGTCACCCACACGTCAAAACTAACCCCACACCACCATCATAACCCACACCACCATAAACCACACCACTACCAACCACACCACCATCACCACCCACACAACCTCCTCCCACACTCCACCACCCACACACCACCACTCACACACCACCACCAACCACACCACCACCAACCACCCACACTATTACCACCCACACCATCACCCCCACACATCACCACCTCCTCCCACACACCACCACCCACACACCACCACCCACACACCATCACCCACACATCACCACCAAAACTCCCACAACATTGGCTCGAGATAAAGAACTTCACTTCTAAATCCCAGAACAAAATGGATTTACCTGGGACGGTCGTAGCTTCCTCTATCTTACCCCGACACTCATATTTTGACCCAGCACGAATGGGCGGACCAGATTGTTCCTGTTTGCATTTTGTCACAAATCATTTTCAACTTTTTCACATTCTTCTGTTTTTAGCATTTTCTTATTTACTCTTACGTTTTATATATATATATATATATATATATATATATATGTCGTGCCGATTAGGTAAAACTTGCTATTTTGGCTTAAATAGCAACGCTCTTCTTGCCAAATAAGACAAGCGAAAATTTGTGTATGCAATAATTTCGCAAAAATCCTTTTGAACCTAACGAAAAAAATATATTTCATTGTGTTTGTTTATTATTAAATTAATGTTAACGTATCTAAAATATATTTAGTTGGGTTAGGCTAAATTAAATTGCGCTTGTTGTAATAAGGTTAGGTAGGTTTTCAAAGTTTCTCTTGGTACAAAATTATAAATTTTTACATTAACATAAATGAAAAAAATATATTTTTAAACGTATAAGAGAAAATTTTAGAAAGGACTTAATTTTAAATGAGTTCTTGCTAATTGACCAGTTTTACCTAATCGGCACGACATATACGTATATATATATATATATATATATATATATATATATATATATATTGATAGTATAAAATGTCGACAAGCCGATGAATATGACATGTGAAAAAATTCTCCTAATTACACATATGTCACATTAATTTACGTTTGTGTGTTCACGCGTGAAAAGCTCTTTTGCTTACTCCGTGTTTGGTAGCTTTGCTACAGTTGTAATGTTTTGTCCTGTCTAGCCCAGCTGGTAGCTCAGGAACACGTCTAGCAAAGGTGGTAGCCCAGGAACACGTCTAGCCCAGCGGGTAGCCCAGGAACACGTCTAGCCCAGGTGGTAGCCCAGGAACACGTCTAACCCAGCTGGTAGCCCAAGAACACGGCTAGCCCAGCTGGTAGCCCAGGAACACGTCTAGCCCAGCGGGTAGCCCAGCTGGTAGCCCAGGAACACGTATAACCCAGCTGGTAGCCCAAGAACACGTCTAACCCAGCTTGTAGCCCAAGAACACGTCTAACCCAGCTGGTAGCCCAAGAACACGTCTAACCCAGCTGGTAGCCCAAGAACACGTCTAACCCAGCTGGTAGCCCAAGAACACGTCTAGCCCAGCTGGTAGCCCAGGAACACGTCTAGCCCAGCGGGTAGCCCAGCTGGTAGCCCAAGAACACGTCTAACCCAGCTGGTAGCCCAAGAACACGTCTAACCCAGCTGGTAGCCCAAGATCACGTCTAACCCAGCTGGTAGCCCAACATCACGTCTAACCCAGCTGGTAGCCCAGGAACACGTCTAACCCAGCTGGTAGCCCAAGAACACGTCTAACCCAGCTGGTAGCCCAAGAACACGTCTAACCCAGCTGGAAGCCCAAGATCACGTCTAACCCAGCTGGTAGCCCAAGATCACGTCTAACCCAGCTGGTAGCCCAGGAACACGTCTAACCCAGCTGGTAGCCCAAGATCACGTCTAACCCAGCTGGTAGCCCAAGATCACGTCTAACCCAGCTGGTAGCCCAAGAACACGTCTAACCCAGCTGGTAGCCCAAGATCACGTCTAACCCAGCTGGTAGCCCAAGATCACGTCTAACCCAGCTGGTAGCCCAGGAACACGTCTAACCCAGCTGGTAGCCCAAGATCACGTCTAACCCAGCTGGTAGCCCAAGATCACGTCTAACCCAGCTGGTAGCCCAAGAACACGTCTAACCCAGCTGGTAGCCCAAGAACACGTTTAACCCAGCTGGTAGCCCAAGAACACGTCTAACCCAGCTGGTAGCTCAGGAACACGTCTAGCCCAGCGGGTAGCCCAGGAACACAACAATCCAATCTACACAGTTCAATAGTTCCATGGTGGGGCAACGTTTCGCCAGTTCATTCAGCTTAAAAACCTTCATTTAGAGAGAAATGTTGCCTTAATATAATTCTACTTAGTGCGAAACGTGTTCTTAATAAAGCTCTCCTTAGAGCAAAACGTTGTCGGAATAAAGGGTTTGTTCTATTGTTCCCAGGATCACACACACACACACACATACACACACACACACACACACACACACACACACACACACAAGCACACATACACACACAAGCACACACACACACACACACACAAGCACACACACACACACACACAAGCACACACACACACACACACACACACACACACACAAGCACACACACACACACACACACACACACACACACACACAAGCACACACACACACACAGATGGTGAGGGGGAAAGCATAAGGCCCATGAAACTAGGAGGGAGTGAATCTAGCAATCAGCAAGTTGAAGGGTCGGGGTCAGGAGCTGTGACCCGACCTCTGCAACCATATACAGGCGAGTACCCACATCCATACATCCCAGGAACGTAGCGTTGCGTAAGTAATAACGATATTACGCGTGACAACACGGTAGCGTAGTGGACTAAGGCGTCATGAGTCTAGCCAGCTTCCCGGGAGGCTGGATAGATGTGTCTGGCTCAGTTTGTGCATTAATAATGATAACACTATGTGTCCCTACACCAGTGTGCGAAACGTCGATGGCTGTCGGCCGAGTTAATTAACCCAGGTGGGTTAACTCTGTCACCTTCGGTGGTTTAACGTGAACGGTAATTGGCACGGGTTTAATGGCTTGGATCTCGGTTTTAACAAGCAGAATTTTATAAAAGTGTAATAATAATTTCATCGGTAAACAAATTAAGAAAAATTATTTAAAGTTAAATGTGTCCACTTTCACGTTAGGGTAATTGCTGACTTTGCACGAAATGTGGGTTAAAAATTTAATTTCGCTGTAAATTAGGCAAAAAGAGATGTGTTTGTGATGTAATTTGTTGAAAGTAGATTGTGGAGGAATTTGTGACGTGCTGTGCTGTGCGGCGCCCCCCCATCCCCCCACACACACACACTCACACACACACACTCACCTCTCACACGCAACACACCTCCGCTACACCCACACACCACACATCTCCCACACACCCACACTAAGGTGAAAAAATGGGACTGGTTTTTATGGGGTCGTAAAACAAGAATTGTAGAAATTGTGACATTTGGAGAGCAGTCCTCTCACACGCCATTTTGTGTGATGTTTGCTGAAACATTTCTTCCGCCATTTTTCTTCTATATTTCGGGCAGATCACTCGTAATGCATCTTGTGTGCTGATGGTACAAACCTTTTATAATGCACATTTTCTGGCCAGCCTTTATTTGTGTAATGTTTTGTAAGCTATTTTGTGTGATGTTTGAAGGCCATTTTGTTTCAGTTTAGGGACAGACGTTATTGTGTGTCGTGTTCGGAGCAGTACTCCCTGAAGCCATTATTTGTGATGGCTTGCTATGCCTTTTTCCAAGCCATTTTCTCTGCAGTTTGGAGCTGACCTATCCCATGTTATTATATCTTACGTTACTCTGGAGGATGACAGGGCAGTTGAGAACTGTGTGTGTGTGTACCCACCTAGTTGTGGTTGCAGGGGTCGAGTCACAGCTCCTGTGTATGTGTGTGTGTGTGGACATGATCATGTTTGCATACTGCATGGTCATACAGGTCGTGCCTTGAGGTGTGTACTGGGATTTATCATCTCAAATCTTGTTTGATCTTAAGAAGTGAGGGAGAATGTTCATGAATATGCTGGGTATGCAGTGGCGTGCTGGAGCATTTTAGGGCATGCAAAGGTTTAATAATTTTGTTGTGCTAGACTGTTCCTACAAACTAGCTGGTGGGACTCACTCTGCTATTACAGTCCTTGTTACATTCCTTAATTTAAGATCTCAAATTAAGGCCACCAAGCAACAAAGTATTCTGGGTCGGGTTTAGTAGGGTCTTAAGACAATGCTTAATCTCCCATAACTAAGTCAGCGGCTTCGAATTTATATACGATCGTTTATATACAACAACTAGATTTTTTATTTCTTATTCTGATTGCCAAAACTTTTATTACATCATTTGTGATGTTCAGTATCTCAGTGTTCATGAGCGACTTTTAAACGTACAAGTCAACCCCTTCCTTTGTTTCCTGTTATTTTTCGGTCGCATTTAAATATGATGTACCCAGGAATCCATATTTCGTAATTAAAATAGTCGTTTACGTGAGTCTTCGTAAAGATGCAAACATTGCATTCAACTTCGTGAGAAGATCTCTTGATAAACGGTATTTATTATTCGTAGGTTTGAGACCTTTGCAAGCTTGCAAACACAAATGATCATCATTTGTGTTTGCTTTGCTAGTTGTTGTTGTGGTGGAGTTTGTTAGTTAACGTAGTATCTGTGGCTCTGATCAGCCAGCTACTGGCTTAAATTCCAGTCCAGCATGGCTTCCAGGTGGCGATACATTCTTAACATTTCTCACCATTCTTTTCTGCTGCCTATCCCAAAAGAATCCCTGTTGCGTGTTCATGTCGACGTTCATGATTTTATACACCTCGTTCTCTTCACGTGGAAGGCCGGAAAGTTTGAATCATTGAATGGTTCCTTTTTATTGAACTACGACACATTTTTGGGTGAGAGTTTGCAGGACCGGGAGCGGCATTTGCTCTTTATTCAAAATATTTCGACATTTCTTGGGAGATTATTTGCAGTTGCTGGATCTGTGTTGTCTCCAGCAGCCGTACTGATATTGTCATCACCGGTGTCAATGCTACCACCAGCTTGGCTAGCACGAACATTTACGCGAGCAATAAAACCATCAGGGTCGCCCGTACTAGCCTCACCAGGACCAGGACGAGTATCAGAACCCGATTCAGCATCACCAGGGCCACAGGTATCAGCACCATTTTCAGGACTGGGAGTCAAGATGTGCGCCTTGTCAACACTGGTTTCACCGGTGGTGTCAACACTGGTTTCACCGGTGGTGTCATTCCTGTTATCCGTCTTCCGTTCCATGGAAGACTATATTTAGCAAAGAGAACCAGTGCCTCTGTTTACTTTAAGAATAATCCCTATCTTTCTCCCATATCCATAGTAATATTTTAATCCATACTTTGTGCTTCCATCAGACATAATAATGCATTTTATATGTGTCGTATTTCCGTGTATACGATACAATATATAACGTGTTTAGACTATAAGGCCGACACACAGTGGATTTCCATCCTGACTTTCCATAGTTCTTATGGGTTTAGTGAGGCTGGGACGGGTAAGTGTTTGGGACTGGCAGGTAGGTGTGGTGGTGGGTTGCAGTGTGTTGGAAGTGTGAGGTGGAAGAATAGAAAGGAAGGAAGGAAGGAAGGAAGGAAGGAAGGAAGGAAGGAAGGAGGATCCTGGCAACAACTTGTTTTCTTCCCGTTAATGTCGTCGTGGTTTTCCATCAAGTTTTATTTGTGAATGGTAATTTTTCTATCAATTTCCGGCATTGTAGCATCTTGGAGATTTATACGTCTGTAGTGGCACAGTGGGTGGTGGCACATTGGGTGGTGGCACAGTGGGTGGTGGCACAGTGGGTGGTGGCACAGTGGGTGGTGGCACATTGGGTGGTGGCACAGTGGGTGGTGACACAGTGGGTGGTGACACAGTGGGTGGTGGCACAGTGGGTGGTGACACAGTGGGTGGTGGCACAGTGGGTGGTGGCACAGTGGGTGGTGACACAGTGGGTGGTGACACAGTGGGTGGTGGCACAGTGCGTGGTGACACAGTGGGTGGTGGCACAGTGGGTGGTGACACAGTGGGTGGTGACACAGTGGGTGGTGGCACAGTGGGTGGTGACACATTGGGTGGGGGCACAGTGGGTGGTGGCACATTTGGTGGTGGCACAGTGGGTGGTGACACAGTGGGTGGTGGCACAGTGGGTGGCGACACAGTGGGTGGTGGCACAATGGGTGGTGACACAGTGGGTGGTGGCACAGTGCGTGGTGACACAGTGGGTGGTGGCACAGTGGGTGGTGACACAGTGGGTGGTGACACAGTGGGTGGTGACACAGTGGGTGGTGGCACAGTGCGTGGTGACACAGTGGGTGGTGGCACAGTGGGTGGTGACACAGTGGGTGGTGGCACAGTGGGTGGTGACACAGTGGGTGGTGGCACAGTGGGTGGTGACACAGTGGGTGGTGGCACAGTGGGTGGTGACACAGTGGGTGGTGGCACAGTGGGTGGTGACACAGTGGGTGGTGGCACAGTGGGTGGTGACACAGTGGGTGGTGGCACAGTGGGTGGTGACACAGTGGGTGGTGGCACAGTGGGTGGTGACACAGTGGGTGGTGGCACAGTGCGTGGTGACACAGTGGGTGGTGGCACAGTGGGTGGTGACACAGTGGGTGGTGGCACAGTGGGTGGTGACACATTGGGTGGGGGCACAGTGGGTGGTGGCACATTTGGTGGTGGCACAGTGGGTGGTGACACAGTGGGTGGTGGCACAGTGGGTGGCGACACAGTGGGTGGTGGCACAATGGGTGGTGACACAGTGGGTGGTGGCACAGTGCGTGGTGACACAGTGGGTGGTGGCACAGTGGGTGGTGACACAGTGGGTAGTGGCACAGTGGGTGGTGGCACAGTGGGTGGTGACACAGTGGATGGTGACACAGTGAGTGGTGACACAGTGGGTGGTGACACAGTATGTGGTGACACAGTGGGTGGTGACACAGTAGGTGGTGACAGTGTGTGGCGACACAGTGGGTGGTGACACAGTGGGTGGTGACACAGTGGGTGGTGACACAATGTGTGGTGACACAGTGGGTGGTGACACAGTGGGTGGTGGCACAGTGGGTGGTGGCACAGTGGGTGGTGACACAATGTGTGGTGACACAGTGGGTGGTGACACAGTGGGTGGTGACACAGTGGGTGGTGGCACAGTGGGTGGTGACACAGTGGGTGGTGACACAGTGGGTGGTGACACAGTGGGTGGTGACACTGTAGGTGGGTAGCACAGTGGTGAGTTTTGTGTTGCCAGACGTATGAAGTGGATCTGTGGAGCAAGAGAGAAAAGCCCAAACTCTCATATCTTTCTCTCTACATATATAGTAACAGACTATTATTATTATTATTCTATGCCATATATGTAGAGATTTATCCTTGTTCCCTCTTTCATAACACCCTTCATACTTTATTGAAAGTAATTTAAAGACAGTCTTCCAAGCTCAGTAGAAAAACACAGATGGAGGTGTCGACTTAAGACATGTTTGGAGTCTTTGACTAAAGCGTCTTAAACTCCACGAGTGTAGAAACTTTCTTTTAAATTCATTGCGTTATATTTTAAAAGGCTATAGCACTGTGGCTGGTTCGGAAGATTGTGTTCTAATTAAAAAGTAAGATATTTTCTGTGTTGAAGGGGGGTGGGGGGGTGAAAAAATACCGTCCGTGGTGGAGGGGGAAAAAAGGTACGTGGGGAGCAGGAAGATACTCCCCTGTGAAGGCCAGAAAGATACCCTTCGTGGGTTAAGGAGGCAAAAAAAATTTCCCTCCACCTTTTAAAAAAAACTTATAGTGGAATTCACTACGAAAACATCATTTTGACTTTAATGTTATTTATATATGATTATCTCTAGTGTAAAAATGATTGTTTTCGTAGAATTATTTCGGATATTTTTTTTATTCGAAGGTAATTGTAACTTTTATTGGTTAGTGATGTGGAGTCTCACCTTGATGTGAGCTGTGAGGTGACTGAGTGTTAGTGGAGCGTAAACTAACTCTTTAAGGATACACAGTGTGTGTCACGTCAGTCACAGCTTGTTACAGCAACACACTGTGTGTCACGCCAGTCACAGCTTGTTACAGCAACACACTGTGTGTCACGTCAGTCACAGCTTGTTACAGCAACACACTGTGTGTCACGCCAGTCACAGCTTGTTACAGCAACACACTGTGTGTCACGCCAGTCACAGCTTGTTACAGCAACACGCTGTGTGTCACGCCAGTCACAGCTTGTTACAGCAACACACTGTGTGTCACGCCAGTCACAGCTTGTTACAGCAACACACTGTGTGTCACGCCAGTCACAGCTTGTTACAGCAACACGCTGTGTGTCACGCCAGTCACAGCTTGTTACAGCAACACACTGTGTGTCACGCCAGTCACAGCTTGTTACAGCAACACACTGTGTGTCACGCCAGTCACAGCTTGTTACAGCAACACGCTGTTTTCACGCCAGTCACAGCTTGTTACAGCAACACACTGTGTGTCACGCCAGTCACAGCTTGTTACAGCAACACACTGTGTGTCACGCCAGTCACAGCTTGTTACAGCAACACGCTGTGTGTCACGCCAGTCACAGCTTGTTACAGCAACACACTGTGTGTCACGCCAGTCACAGCTTGTTACAGCAACACACTGTGTGTCACGCCAGTCACAGCTTGTTACAGCAACACGCTGGAAAGTTGTCATTTAGACACAACCAACACAGAAACCATCAGAAGGCAAAAGAAAATACATTTGTATCGGGGAGGGGGGTGGAAAGAGACAAGTAGTGGTACCCCGGTTTACGATGGTCCCCAAACTCACCCTTTTATGTAAGTTTATTTTTAAATGCTTTTGTAAGTGTAATTTTGGGGGTCTAAAAGGACTAGTCTATTTTACAACATTTCTTAAGGAGATAAATTCGTTTGGTAATGGCACTTGAACAGCATTCTGGAATGAAAAAATATCGTAAACCGGGGTACCACTGTATCAGGATGGTAACAAGGAGAATGTAATAAGACAAAAGAAAGTGAAGAATATTGAACATAGAGGAAACAACAACAAAGTATTCCCTGAACACAACAAAAGATGTGTGTGTGTGTATACTCACTTATTTGTGGTTGCAGGGGTCGAGATATAGCTCCTGGCCCCGCCTCTTCACTGATCACTACTGTGTATGTGTGTGTGTGTGTGTGTGCGCTCGCGCGCGCAGTAGAACAAGATCCATTACCAAAGCAGTAAACATTCTGCGGGGAGGGGGGGGGGGTTAATACCCCAGAGCTAGCAATCTCTCAAACATCAAGCGGAGAAGCAGAGAAATTGCTGAGGGAGCTGGACACATCAAAGACACGGGGCACCAGCCCACCTACCACCGTTGTACATACTGGAGAAAGGCAGAGATAACCCTGAGTTAAACCTCCTGTCCACATCCTCAGTAAATATACGAAAATCTGGGAAACTAAAAACTGGAAAACTGCTTCAGTAATTTCAGAACTCGTGGAAGGAGATTCTCATCCGGACCGACATCATTGACAGTTATCTTGTGCAAAGTAATGGTGAAAATAATGAAAAACTAATAGAATACCTCGAGATAAAGATGGATTCATCTCACAGTATCAGCACGAGTTGAGGAATAGAAAACACTGTATCACAAACACCACGGAAATCTATGACACACTCACGAGTCTCAGACGAGAGAGAGAGAGAGAGAGAGAGAGAGAGAGAGAGAGAGAGAGAGAGAGAGAGAGAGAGAGAGAGAAGACAAAAGAGAGAACAGAGAGACAGAGAGAGAGAGAGAGAGAGAGAGAGAGAGAGAGAGGGGAGAGAGAGAGAGAGAGAGAGAGAGAGAGAGAGAGAGAGAGAGAGAGAGAGAGAGAATTACTACATATTCCTTCACTTAAGAAGACTTGACACACTACATTACAGTACATTAAGGCACAAACTCGAAAAGAAAATAGTAAGAAAATAGTAAGGAAAAGATTCACGGTTTGGTAGGAAATATCTTAACAGGTGAAGGTAAGACTGAGATGTCCGAAGACAATGTCCTGGGTCACTTACTGTTCCTGACGCTGGTAAGCGAGTTTTCTTCAGATCTGGAGTTTACCTGGAGATAGTTCCGGGGGTCAACGCCCCCGCGGCCCGGTCTGTGACCAGGCCTCGTAGGGTCTAGGGTCATACATACCATCTTTCGTAGAGGACTCGAAATTAAAATTATATAGAATTCAAACCGCTGAGAACTGACCAGAACTGCAAGACTGTCTTAACCAGTGACGGGAATGGTCGGAAAAAATGGGTACTGGAACTCAGACATAGCAAATGATAAGTAATGATAGTTGGCGAGGGAGAAAATAAGCCAGACACGACGGAAACACACACTGGATAAACAACAAACATAAACAGAGATCTAAGAGTTGACATCACGCTTAACCTGTCACCAGAAGTAAACGCAAAGCCATTACCGTTGGCGGCGTAAACTAAACTAGCACGCATCTGCATATTGTTCATCTAAATACGCAGTTTTCAGAGCAATATATGCAGCACATATTAAAACAATTCTCGAATATGTAGCGCCAGCGTAGAACCCACACATAACAAAGCAATGAAATTAAACAAGTTCAAATGGCTTGCGATGAAATTAGTAACAGAAAAGAATGCATCATGAAGCGGAGGTCGCGACAGTTTAACAGAGAAAGGAGACATTATCATGTCGTAGAAAGTATTCAGAAACAGAGGAAGGCAGACACAAGACTGGCATGAATAAAATGACTGACAGAGACATTAGTAGGCTGTTTAAGAGCATGAAAGCAGCCGAGAGGTAGACCAGAATGATGCAAAATGGTAAAAGGTGAAACATTTTATATCTTCAAGGTAAGATCTGCATCTGGTGCATTCTCACTTACCTTTCTTTCCTTCTAATCTTGCGTGCTTTCTCTTTCTCTCGGTCCATCACAGTCCACGATCTCTTGTAGTCTCATACCTTTTGTGTTCTCAAACCATTTTTTTTTTTAAGATCTCTCGTATTCTAAGATCTCTCTTGCGTTCTCAGATTATAGCTCAGTTTTCGCCAGCAGAGCAGCGCTCAGCTGATGCTTTGATAGTAAACAATGTCCGACATCATCTCCAGCATTACGGAAGATGGGATGATTAATTCGCCATCACTCGTTCAATAACTTTCTTTCCAGAACATCAGAGTTCAGATGGCCCTCTGAACTGCAACATTCTTACATCTCATTCAGAGTGCAGGCATTGCACTCTCCACCTCCAAGACTCAAGTCCGGCTAACAGGTTTTTCCCTTGAATCCCATCAATAATGTCACGTTGCTCACACTCCAACAGCACGCTCAGCCAGGAAGTCGCTTGTCTCCACTCCGATCTAACAGGATCACACAAGCCTGATGCATCCTCAAGACCCTAACATGCAAAACCTCCTTTATAGATTATTCAGGCCATATATACAGTATATATATACTTAGGTATTATAGTATCCATTTGTCCTTAGGGATTATTAAAGCCATGTAGCTATGTGGGTTATTAAAGCCATGTAGCTATGTGGGTTATTAAGACCATCTATCTTTACGGATTATTAAAACTATGTAAACTTATGCACTGTAAAAGCCGTTAATGAATTTTGGGTTATCCTAGTCATCGTTTATCACGGATTATTAAAGCTTTTCTTACTGATTATTCCAGTTATGTACCTTCATGGATATCCTTCCCTCCCTCTACCCCTCTCCTCTCCGCTTTTCCCCTATCTCTTTCACTCCTTACTCTCTACTCTTATCCCCTCTCTCTTCTCTAACGTGCCTCTGGGCAACTCTCTCCTCTCCCTCTACTCACACCCCTCTTCCCCCTCTTCAATTCCCTCTCCCTCTTCCCTTCCTCTCCCCTCCCTCTTCTCTCCCTCTCCCCTCCCTCTTCTCTCACTCTTCCCTCTCGACGTGCTGCTGGGTCACGTCTGGGTCTCGACCTGGGACGCCCCAATATGCAGCTGACATAATTTAAATTCTTTAAGTTTTTTGAGTAAGGAAAGAGGTGTTTCTTTTTCCCTCTCTTTTTCGTTTCATTTCCCTTTCTTCTTTCCCTGAGTCAGGGAAAAACAGCTGTTGGGCTTTTCCCTGTAGAATGAAATAATAATAATAATAATAATAATAATAATAATAATAATAATAATAATAATAATAATAATAATAATAATAATAATAATAATAATAATAATAATAATAATTAGGAAATGAAGAAGGTTCAATGACGAAAAATATTTTTTTAACAAGATCTTTACTAAATTATCCTAACCTGAACGAAAAACACACTGAACATGCAACCACTGAACATGCAGCAGTGCAACCACTGAACATGCAACAACTGAATATGCAGCAGTGCAGCCACTGAACATGCAACCACTGAACATGCAGCCCTGCAACCACCGGGAATTTTCTGGTGGATTGTCCACCCTTTCACTGTGGGTTCTTGGTCGCCTCTGGCGCTACATGGGTGAGTAAAGACAGTGTTCTCTGCGTCTTGTGAATGACTAGTGAATGTAGACTCCCTCTTCCAGTGCTGTGTCTTGCCAGGTGGATGTGGGTACCTGCTGGGGCTCACCAGCACCTCCGTGGGTACATGCTAGGGCTCACCAGCACCTCCGTGGGTACCTGCTGGAGCTCACCAGCACCTCCGTGGGTACCTGCTGGGGCTCACCAGCACCTCCGTGGGTACCTGCTGGGGCTCACCAACTCCTCCGTGGGTACCTGCTGGGGCACACCAGCACCTCCGTGGGTACCTGCTGGGGCACACCAGCACCTCCGTGGGTACCTGCTGGGGCTCACCAACACCTCCTTGGGTACCTGCTGGGGCTCACCAGCACCTCCGTGGGTACCTGGTGGGGCTCACCAACACCTCCGTGGGTACACAAACACCTCAGCTTCCAAGCTGTTTACATCCTGGATAATACTTCCGCATGTGCACGAAGCCATAACATGAAGAAAATATCCCTAAAGAACAAAAGGGAATATCCGTTCTAGTGGATCTTTCTCTTCATGGGCTGCCCAACCACGGACTGATAGCAGAGAACAGAAAAAAAAACAATCCTGAGGTTAAATGCCCATGGATGTTGAAAGCGAAGGTATTAGACGGTACTTAGAGGAAGTAGAGAACACTAGTGGCAGCCTTCAATAAATAGAAAAGAAGAATATTTCGACACGTCAGATAAATTACCAAGAATTGTACAATGCTTACTTGGTGTGACTGTCGGGAGTTGAAGCGGGTCCAAGAACCTCTGTCGAGGAAAAGATGAATGGGAAGGAAAAGAAACCCCTAAGAAAATAGAGAGAGAGAGAGAGAGAGAGAGAGAGAGAGAGAGAGAGAGAGAGATTTAAAGCGGCGAAACATAGAAAAGGTAAAGAATCTTACCAACAGATGGTGCCCCATACAGTCCTCAGGATCCTAGCATCCTCTTTTTGAAAATTAGCGTTAAACCCTCATGGGTTATACAGCGCATACCATGGTGCCAAAAGAGTAAAATTCATTTTTGGTTAAAAATCATCAGTTGAGAGTAACAACGTCTGATCTAATAGATTTTAATAAAGTTTAAAAAAAAAATATCATATATAGAAAAAAGAGTAGCACAATCACCCACTTGATGGAGACGTACTCAGTGTAGCCTTTTTCTTTACACCTTTCTAGCCATCTTTCTTTTATATTACCTTTTTTTCTTCTATTCCTCTTTCCTTATCTCATCTCTGTTTCTTCTTCCACTTCTATTTTATATTTCCCTGCCTCTGTCTGCCTGGCTCTGTCTCTGTCTGTCTGTCTGTCTCTGTATCTGTCTGTCTGTCTGTCTGTCTGTCTGTCTCTGTATCTGTCTGTCTGTCTGTCTGTCTGTCTGTCTGTCTCTCTCTCTCTCTCTCTCTCTCTCTCTCTCTCTCTCTCTCTCTCTCTCTCTCTCTCTCCCTCTTTAATTTTCCCTCTTCTCCGTCATTCTTTCCTAACTACCACTATATAAACTCTCTTCTTTGCATTCTCTAACTCCCTCTCCTTTCCTTCCTCTGTCTACCTATCTTCCCTCCGTCTCTTTTCTGTCTCCTCCCTCTGTCTCTCACTCTCCTCACTGTCTCTTCTTTCTCTGTCTCGAAAAAAAAGGTAAAAAAGCACTATCATGACGTCATTCGTTCCTGTCGTTGGTACCGTCAATGAGGTGACTGACATTCTTCAATGTCTGCTGCCCCTCCCTCTTGCCCCTCATGTGTAGGATTGTCTACTGCCCCTCCCTCTTGCCCCTCATGTGTAGGATTGTCTACTGCCCCTCCCTCTTGCCCTTCATGTGTAGGATTGTCTGCTGTCCCTCCCTCTTGCCCTTCATGTGTAGGATTGTCTGCTGCCCGTCTCCCTGCCGCGTCTAGGACTGCCTGTATAACCCCTGCTCTTCATATGGGTGGGTGGGAATGGTTGGTTTAGAGAAGCATCTGCCTAGTTTGGCCCAGTAAGTCTGCTGCAGTTTTCATCTATTCTTGTGGTACTGTCTACACTCTCACTCGACCATTACTGATTTTAGTTTCCGTGTGCTAACTAGAGAAAATCTGTTTTGATTTGCTTCAAACCTTCAACACCTGCCAGTATGCAGATGAGCTCCTCGGGGAATGTCTTTGACGCACGATTACATAATGATCTAACTCAGATGTGACGACCGTTTAGGGATACCACATAATTTTATAGGCAATGGTTTGTAAACTGTCATGTGGATGAGTAAGACGCTTCGCCAACCTCTGGCTTTATCACTCCAATATAAAGAATAATCCTTCAGACTTTGGAAAACACATATTAGTAGTAGTTTGAGGTGATGAGTCCGTCAGCCTTGCTAGGAAGTGTTCTGTCCCCAGCAGTTTTGTTCGCTCTCATCACCTCTCTCGTCTTCTGGCATCAACTTCTACCCTCACGTGTCAGCCTGGCATCATCCATCATCCTGCAGACCTCACACCCGTGCCATATCATCTTTGCCACATAGTCGGATCAACCTCACACGCCTTCCACACTCTCGGTCTATAACAACGTGGCGCTAACGTGGCCTCTATTTAGTGCCAAATAGTAGCCTCATCGTCGTAACAGTTGGCATCCAAATATTATTCCAGCGTTTAGCACCATACGTCACGCCAACGTCGTATAGCTTCCTCCGTCACGTCACGTCATGCCGAAGTTGTTCCTTCAAATGTCACTGTCTCATCGCACCAACTGTGGACTAACACTGAAGATGTCTTGGGCTAAGGTAGAGTATCTCCAGAATTAATATATACTAGACACTGTCTCTGATGTTGGGTGGTGTAAAGTAGCCTCGCTGGGCGTGGTCTACGATGGTAGTTGTAGTTACAGTAGACTATCGTCGTTGGGTGTGGTCTCTATTATTGGGTGGTATAACAGCAGGACCGTTTGAGGTAGTCGTTGCTGCCAGGTGGTGGTAGTAACGACGACTCCTGAGAGAGGGTGTCCAGGTCGGGACACACACACTGGGCTTGTCTTAGTCTTCACCAACGAGTTGTCTCGTGCCGTCCTCTCCCTCTCAATGTAACTTATCCCAGCTTCATTCAGAAGGTGAAATCAAAATCAGTGTTCGTCAGACTATAATGTATAACTTTTTTGTTTCGAATGTCAAATATTGCCTTTGAGGGCCAAGTCTATTAAGATATTATCAGATAATTTTCCATTACGTTGTTTCAATGTCTTTGGATTATTTTGACTTTTTTTTTTTTTGGTTGGGACGGCGTCTATAAATTTCTATACCGTGTTGCTTACCATAACGAATGTTGATGCTCCGCTGGCTGTCTCTCTCTCTCTCTCTCTCTCTCTCTCTCTCTCTCTCTCTCTCACCTACCTTTCTTTACTCACTGTTCAAATCTTATCCTAACTCTGACCCTGTGATACCAGCTCCACCACATGTCTATATTTGACCTAGTTTCTGTCCACTAGAGTGTTCATACTTGTCGTAAACCCGTTTAGCCCTAGAAATTTATTATTATTAAAGGCCATTAGTCATACATTCTCTGACGAATGGATAGTAATCAATTGCGATCAGCAGGAGGAGAGGGAAGTTGCAATGTATTGAGTGAAAAATCTTTTTCCTTGCGAAGGATAATCCAAATAAATATACGTTAAACTCGCCACGTCTTTTCTGTCTTAATAATAATAATAATAATAGCTGATACAACTTTTATAGGCCTAGCTGACATCACTGGTACATTGTGGCAACGTTTCGCTCTCCACGAGCTTTGTCAAGCCGATACAAACAGTACATGGACACAGAGGGTATATATAGGCTTAGAGTGAGGTGTAAGGCATAATATATTCTTTGTAGTGGCTTACACCTCACTTTATACCTATATATACTCTTTGTGTCCAGGTATTGCTCGTAACGACTTGACAAGGCTCCTGGAGAGCGAAACGTTGCCACATTAAAATGTCACATTAATTACACTTGAGTCCTTTTATCTAACATATTGAGGGTAATTCTACCAACATTAACTTAACGACCGAACTATCTGGTAAACCTGTCTACCATAGCTGCTCCGAAAAAAATGGTACCTGAACCCTTGAGTGCGGTAGTTAAACCCAACTGGTCCGATAAGGGAAGGTACAGATCACCTGTACACCTGTTAAATGGCGGTAGTATGGAGTGAGGGCAGGGAGAGAGCCTTCTGGTTTATTATTCTGACCTCGGCTGTTTAGAGGTAAGTGATACCTGGAGGCTTCTTTAGTTTTGCTCAGGAGATAAATTCAATGAATATTATAACTTGTTGTCTTATCGAAATTGTTTTTTTCTTGTTTTTTTTTTCCACGTGAAAACCAGAATCAGAGAAAATACCTTTGATGGGTTTCTAGAATTTTATAGGCTGTGATATTAGGTTAGGCAAAGTTTGTCAGGAAACAGGATAAGAGTTTCCTGACGCGAGTCTTAGTCATATTATGACCAGTAGCTGGAGCTTTTGGTCATTTGACCGAGGCCTTTCGCTGGCTTACTGGTCTACCCCTTTAAAAATTGTGGTTATGATTATAACCATTTTCAATATTTCACAAAATGAGGAACCATAAAGTCATTTTATGAAAAAATATATAAATAAAAGTAATGTATATTTAAACTCATTATCGTTTTTTAGTGTAAAATAAGTCATTTTTTAAATAAAATAATATAATCAAATATTATATATTTATTTAAAGGATGAAAAATTATATATATATATATATATATATATATATATATATATATATATATATATATATATATATATATATATATATATATATATATATATATATATATATTCTAAAAGAAAGTTCTCAAAATAAAAAGAGTAAAAAATATTAGGTAGGAATGAATGAGTTCCGACAAGGGAGACGTGAGTGTATGTACTCTGCTATATTGCTGAGCTGATGGATTTCCACAGCTTTTCTATTCTGGAAGCCCGGCCATAGAGCAGGCTTGAATGGTACTTGCCTGGCCACCCAGACTGTTGCTGCTGGCGTCCCATTGGCCCGAATATCCGTCACAGCCTGTACCCAAATTTCGTACTGTCAACAGTGAAAAAAAAGTCACGTTGCAGTGAAAACTTTCACTGTGGCAACGTTTCGCTCAGTGCAGAGGTTTATCACCCGCGTGTCCTATCTGAACCCTTATGCGGGTGCTCGTGGCTTGGTTAGTAGCGTCCCCAGCTCATACACTCAGGGGTCCGGGGATCGACCCCGATGCAGGTGAAACGTTGGGCCTGTTTCCATACACATGTTCACCCAGCAGTAAGCAGGTACCTGGGTGTTAGCCGACTGTTTTGGGGTCGCATCCTGGAGGACAAGATTATCCTAAGTTGCCATAAATGCATAACCAGGGACTTCATGTATAATATACCAATGATACCAATGATTGTATTAAAGCGTTCAGGTATCGTACTCTCATGCTCCGGTATCATATTAATCGTTGTGTAGAGCTCAGGTATCGTACTCAGTGGAATTTATTTGTTGTATTCAAGAGGCTGAATTTATTGTATTTTGTATAGATTTGTTTGGATTACTGAGCAGCACAATTGTATATTAGATTTATAGCCCGGAATGAACCGTAATTAGTTGGAGGATGTTAAGAACAGGTGTTATGAACGAGTGTCATGAACGAGTGTCGTGAACGAGTGTCATGAACGAGTGTTATGAACGAGCTTCATGAACGAGTGCCATGAACGAGTGTCAGGAACGAGCTTCATGAACGAGTGCCATGAACGAGTGTCAGGAACGAGCTTCATGAACGAGTGCCATGAACGAGTCTTATGAACGAGCTTCATGAACGAGTGCCATGAACGAGTCTTATGAACGAGCTTCATGAACGAGTGCCATGAACGAGTCTTATGAACGAGCTTCATGAACGAGTCTTATGAACGAGTAAGTCTCTTCATTCCGTTTTCATTATCATTAATTAAAGGCCTCTGATAGTTTTTGATATATTTTAGCAGCGAGAGTAATTAATCCAGAAACTTGTGGGAGACTGCAGCTCTGTTAAAAATTACATATATATATATATATATATATATATATATATATATATATATATATATATATATATATATATATATATATATATATATATATATATATACTATATATATAATGTGTGTGTGTGTGTGTGTGTGTGTGTGTGTGGATAACTACATTATAATGGACACTTTTCATTGCTTAGTAATAACCTACATGGTCTGTATATTTCGATCTCCTGGGATCCTCTTCAGTAGAAATATTGATCATATTGAATTCTCAGTTTATAGGAAGCACTCACACTGCCAACTATTTTAATTTATAAGAAGAGCACCATCTCAAGTCTGTTTTTACGTGCACTCGGGATATGCAACCCCCCATCAAAGTTAGACCAAGAAAAAGAAATCCTTAAAACACAATTCTCCAAATTAGGATACACTGACTGGTTTATTAAGAAGGGAGAAAAGAAAGCAAACATAAACTATTGCTAAACCTCAGTTCACAGCCCAACTTCACCCAGCGAATCTCAACTCATGGTATCCTACCCCCAAGGTACCTCATGGTATCCTACCACCAAGGTACTTCATGGTATCCTACCACCAAGGTACCTCATGGTATCCTACCACCAAGGTACCTCATGGTATCCTACCATCAAGGTACTTCATGGTATCCTACCACCAAGGTACCTCATGGTATCCTACCACTAAGGTACCTCATGGTATCCTACCCCCAAGGTACCTCATGGTATCCTACCACCAAGGTACTTCATGGTATCCTACCACCAAGGTACTTCATGGTATCCTACCACCAAGGTACTTCATGGTATCCTACCACCAAGGTACTTCATGGTATCCTACCACCAAGGTACTTCATGGTATCCTACCACCAAGGTACTTCATGGTATCCTACCACCAAGGTACTTCATGGTATCCTACCACCAAGGTACTTCATGGTATCCTACCACCAAGGTACCTCATGGTATCCTACCACTAAGGTACCTCATGGTATCCTACCACCAAGGTACATTCAGTCGTCTCAACAAAGTGACCAACATAATCCCGTTCTTTCCCAACACACTGAGGAATCTCTTTTCCAAGAAACACAAACGTCCAGCAATGCAAGACACACCAGGAATTTACCAGATACCATATAAAGACTGCAGCCAAGCATACATAGGGTAGACAGTCCGAACGCTATCTACAAGGATCATTGAACACCAGAAGGCAATACGTTATAAACAGGATAATTCAGTCATTTTTTCAACATATCAGCATCAACAATCACAACATTCACTGGGAAGCTGCCAACACCAAACTCAAATCACAATGCAAATACAAACGCAAAATCATAGAATCTCCCCTCATAGTTACCACTCCCAATTTCAACATCTCACATGGACAATAGAAACCAGACGTCATTTGAAAATTCTCCCTCAGAAAGTACATACCAGCGCCCGGCCTAACACAGACCTCCAATATAACATCAAAAATCACCAAACACAAAGGAATTTCCTTCCCAAATTTCCAGGACCTGTCTTCTCACCCAGTCATTGGTGGACACGACCCTCCCCTCAGGAGTACGGGGTGAGGTGCAGCCTTCCCTATGTATTCTTGTATGTATCTGCTGAAGAGGATCACAGAAGGGGATCGAAATATACAGACCAATTAATCTTTTGAGTTTGTTCCCACTTGCGTTATTACTGAGCAAATCTGTGAGAGTAATGATGAAGTCTTTTACTGGGCGAAACGTAATACTAAAAACTCTCCCTTTTCTACATTGTTTCACACTTCTGGTTCGACTTTTATTACATGAAGTCATCTTTATTCATTACAAGAAGTCATCTACATTTATTCATTACATAAAGTCATCTTCATCATACGTGAGTGCGCCCACTAAAATAAACACGCTTGTTTACTCATAATACACCCACATGTTCCCATTAAGCAAATTTATTCACAGAGAAATATACAGTTTATTAGGTGTCAACACAGCGAAATGTTTTTTATGATGATTTCTTTCGAAAGGATCACGAGGGTATATACACCGAGTGGTGTCTCTCCCTCTCATTGAATATACACCGAGTGGTGTCTCTCCTCTCACTGAATATACACCGAGTGGTGTGTCTCTCCTCTCATTGAATATACACCGAGTGGTGTGTCTCCCTCTCATTGAATATACACCGAGTGGTGTCTCTCCCTCTCATTGAATATACACCGAGTGGTGTGTCTCTCCCTCTCACTGAATATACACCGAGTGGTGTGTCTCTCCCTCTCACTGAATATACACCGAGTGGTGTCTCTCCCTCTCACTGAATATACACCGAGTGGTGTGTCTCTCCCTCTCACTGAATATACACCGAGTGGTGCCTCTCTCTCTCTCAATATAAATGTCGTGCCGAATAGGTAAAATTGGTCAATTAGCAAGAACTTTTTTAAAATTAAGTCCTTTCTAAAATTTTCTCATATACGTTTAAAGTTAGTATATATTTTTCATTTATGTTAATATAAAAATTAATAATTTTGTACCAAAAGAACCTTAGAAAACTTACCTAACCTTATTATAACAAGCGCAATTTAATTTAGCATAATCCAACTAAATATATTTTAGATAAGTTTACAATTATTTAATAATAAGCAAACACAATGAAATATATTTTTTTTTTTCGTTTGGTTCAGAATGATTTTTTTCGAAATTATTGCATACACAAATTTTCGCTTGTCTTATTCGGCAAGAAGAGCGTTGCTATTTAAACAAAAAATAGCAAGTTTTACCTATTCGGCACGATATATATATACACTGAGAGGTATATATACCTCTCAGTATTTAAGCTGAAAGTTCACTTGAAGTCCCATTTTAAGGCCCAAGAGTCCTAGGTAAACAGGAGACAAGCACCCTTACTGACCCTTGTGTAGTAGATAGGCTTTTAACTTAATAGACTAAAACGTCCATGATATACAGAGTTTGAGAAGGCTGTTTATTTTAAAAAATATTTTAAAAAATACGAGGTTAAATTTAACTTTCAGCTGGCAATCGACGAGAACAAATCGACTGGGAAAATCTAGTTAGGACATTCCGATTAAATACTTGGAATTTCAAGGCAAAATACTTGGAATTTCAGGGCAAAACGTACAGGTTAAATGCTTGTAATTCCCGTGATTCATCAGTCCAGTTAAATACTCTGATTTCTAGGTAAGACTGTTAATTACCAGGTATTTTTAAGCAACACCTGGGTATCTTTAATAGACAGACGTTTCGCCAGTCAGTGGCTTTTTGCTTTTCACTACATGCAACACTTAGGTAGCTTTAATACCGAAACATTTCGTGTGCACAGTAGGCTTCTTCAGTCGAATCTGAATAAGGAGACATCAGAAGCATATTTAGTCTCCTTTGAATTTCACTAAAGAAGCCTTCTGTGTAGGCGAAACGTTTCTGAAATAAAGATACCTCACTGCTGCACTTGAGTAATTTCTCTTGTACTTGTCAACACAGAAGATATAAGAACATAAGAAAGAAGGAACACTACAGCAGGCCTACTGGCCCATGCGAGGCAGGTCCAATTCTCCCACCGGCTTAAGCCAATATTGAAAATTCTGTCTCGACAAAGGAAGAAATTTTTGTAAACCATGTTGGGTACATTCTCAGAGTGACCCCAGTCAATCTTGCCTTTAATAGTAACATACTTCAAATTAACTGTTAGTATATATATACGAACCGGGAAGGGCTTAACCTGTAAGGGTCTTACGGTGCCTGGAGAATGGGAGGCAATTAGGGTTGATCAGAGGAAGAGGATGTATCTAATTACTGAGATCAGGAGTCCCTCGCCAGCAACAGGGATTCTCTGTGTCAAAATTCCACTTAATGGCAAAATAACAATATTTTCAACAATTCGTCTACATGGTTAGAGAATGAATTCAGCTGAGCTGTTGAAACCTGGGAAAGTTGAACAACAACTAGAGTTGACCGGGATGCTCACACCGTGTGCAGATTCCACACATCCTGTTGCATATTCACTGAGAGGGTAATATCTGTGGATAAATACTGAAAGGCGTATATTTCTGTAGCTTTGTCTGTACACATTGATTACTTTCTTTCCTTTCTAAATGATTAATATATTCTTAATTGTTCATGTATATATTACAGGCAGCTCTGAAGACCCTCATTTTGTGGATTGTTTTGATATCTAACGAACTAAATAGCACAAACGGTGTATATACGTTGAAAGGGTCGTATCTCCGCGTCTTGAAATCTCTTCACTGCCGAAGAAGAACACATGACAATAATAGGAGAACAGCGTCTGTACATTTACATGACGATCTGAGATCCTCATCAGTGAAATGAGGATCTCGAACCATGATCTCCAGTGACGTAACTAAACTTGTCCTCCCCTTCCTTGGATGGAATCTGAATCCCATTTCCCAGGCGTTGTATGACTGCTCTGACTTCACCACTTCTCCTTAATACAACAATACTTAAAGATCGAAAAATACACATCACTCATTATTCTCTCTGTCTACACCTGAGTCTTACTCTCTGTGTATATACACTGAAATTCAACCTTAATTCCTATCTTAAAGCTATTGTTGATACTAGTGTTGAAGTGATTTGTAGCCTATAATGACCCACGTGCGGTCGATACATTTAAAGCCACCTGGTGAATTAACATGTAATGAAGTCAAAACTCTTTACCAAATGCAAGAAAACTGTCCAGCATCTTGAGAAAATGAGTTTTAATTTCCACTAGTGTTTTTATGTTATGAAAAAAATAAAAAAAATAAACTAAAGAATACTACGAAAAAGAGCGTTAAATACTATGAGTATTATGGTGTAGAATTTTGTTATTAATAATTGCACTTACAGGCTGGTGATAGTTTAGGATGTGTCTGATAGTTGGTATGTACTGATACTATTAGAAAGATAGTGTGTATTATGAGGTCGTTAGTGTATAGCGGGGAGCCTGATAGCGGATCTTGTGAAGAATACATACTTCCTCTCTTAATGGACCCGGAGGATGGTATTAAAATATATATATATATATATATATATATATATATATATATATATATATATATATATATATATATATATAAGATGGGGTCCACCTCTGGTACAAATTGTGGGACCCATAGCCTCGGAGAAGTGGATGAAAGGTTTCAAGGAAGAAAATTTGGATTTCTTCCTGATGCCATTTGAATATTCCACTTCCCCTACCATATGTATGAATATATATATATATATATATATATATATATATATATATATATATATATATATATATATATATATATATATATATATATATATATATATATATTCTTCTTTCAACACGTCGGCCGTTTCCCACTGAGGCTGGGTGGCCCAAAAGGAAAAAGAAAGTTTCTCCTTTTACATTTAGTAATATATACAGGAGAAGGGGTTACTAGCCCCTTGCTCCCGGCATTTTAGTCGCCTCTTACGACACGCATGGCTTACGGAGGAAGAATTCTATTCCACTTATATACATATATATATATATATATATATATATATATATATATATATATATATATATACTATATATATATAATGTGTGTGTGTAAAAATATAACATTATACTTACAATATAAATATTAATATTCATTTCGGAATCCTAGGATCATACAGTGCTAAAACACGTGCAAGGAGGCATACAGTATTTATTGCATTTTTTTGTTAATATATGTATAATATTTAAATACAGCGGTAGTAGCTGTGTATTGTTAGAACACGTACAGTGAGGCATGCATGTACACTATACACGTACAGTGAGGCATGCATGTACACTATACACGTATAATGAGGCATGCATGTACACTATACACGTACAGTGAGGCATGCATGTACACTATACACGTACAGTGAGGCATGCATGTACACTATACACGTACAGTGAGGCATGCATGTACACTATACACGTACAGTGAGGCATGCATGTACACTATACACGTACAAGAAATACTACCTCGATGTACATAGTAATCTTCAGGAATAAATAATTTACATTATTATTATTATTATTATTATTATTATTATTATTATTATTATTATTATTATTATTATTATAACCCTGCCAGACTGGTGGACGCCGTGGTAAATATTGCACGTATGCAAATTTTATGTAAATGAAGGATGGTAAATTGTAAGTATTTCTCAGTGTTTATATTAAGTCGGTGCATTACTCCAGTGTTGAGGCCTTAATGAAACAGGAGTTAGCAGGAAGCTTGGCCATTAACTTGATAAATAGGTGTGCACTCGCCTGCTTTTGCCTCCTGGGGGGCGAATCCTGGATCCTGACCTTTGAGTGTAAGAGTACAGTTATTCAGTTTGATGATGAGATGTGACGTGCGTACTCTTAAAACTGTGTATGTGTTCTTTGGGTGAGTGGGATCGCCAGTGCAGTTGTGTGTGTGTGTGTGTGTGTTTGTGTAGATGACACAGACAGACAGACCAAACACACACACACACACACACACACACACACACACACACATACACACACATACATACACACACACACATACAAACAAACAAACAAACACACACACACAAACAAACACACACAAACACACACACACACACACACACGAGAAGCTGCCAGGAAAATAATTACCATCTGTAAATTTAACTGTGCAAAAAAAATCGTAGATTATAATTATTATATTCATGGGGAAAGCGCTAAACCCAATCAATAAATAATGTGTTGCTTTGTATTTCCAGACTCCCTACACGGGTCTCCCTTCTCCCTTGGACCTCGGGATCGTGTGAGGGATACCTTGGATGCTTCCATACAGGTGAGCCTTGTTCACGACATCCCAAATCCTCTGAGTATTACCACATTTGCCATCAACTTGATTCATTAAACACAATTTTGACTTCGTTCTTAAAGATATCTAATATTCTGAAACTGTATCTTCACATGATACAATATACATGTATAGTCTTTATTCTTTAGTGTTAACAGAATATTCTTATTCTTTATACTGTATTTACGTTCTACATCATCTGCATGATTACAGTTGCATATATATATATATATATATATATATATATATATATATATATATATATATATATATATATATGCATTTAATCAATAATAACACTGCTACTAGCCAAGGGCTAACCCATGTCGTTTTGGCCCGCCTCATGGTGAGCGAAAATCACATGACGCTCTAACCCAGAGGACCACCAAATCCTTCAAGAATGCCATACCTCGCACTCTGGGTCTTATTTACATTCCTTCAGTATACTCTACCATTGTATTAATTTCTTACAGCTCTTGGGGAATGGGAGGCAATAAGGTTCGGATCCAAGGAAGGAGAGTTTAGCTCTTGTTCCCTGGATCACGAGCCCTCCACACAGCCAGGGAAGTAAACAGTACCCAGCCGCCAGGAAATGAAGACAGAGTGAGTGTCAGCATTATAACGTAAGAATTAACCAAGGAGAGCCTGGCGGCTTAGGTACGCACCTCAGGTGCGTAAGGGCGACAATACTCCGCTGTAATAGTATTTTTGGCCGTGGTGGATTAGGGTATTATGTCCCTCTCGCTCTCACTTGCCTAAATACTTGGAACACACGCCAGGTGTCTTGGGAATAGAAGGGGAGGGGAAGGGTAGGTGGGATGAGTAGGACAGTGGGGAGAGAGAAGGGATGGAAGGGGAGAGAGAAGGGATGGAAGGGAGAGAGAAGGAATGGATGGGGAGAGAGAAGGGATGGAAGTGGAGAGAGAAGAGATGGAAGGGGAGGAAAAGAAGGATAACGGAGGTAATAGAGGGAAATTAAAATCAAACATAAAGATAAGACAATAAAGGCAGAGAAAAGAAGTGTGGAGTGAGGGGATTGGAACAGAAGTTCCCTCCATTACCTTAAGATTGTACAAGGATGCCTATTACCCAGTACCTAATCCTTCCAGCAGTAATGGAGTTTTCTTGCACTGGATATAACAGTCCAGCAGGTACAGCAGAGGTAGGCAGGAGCAGCAGGGGTGGACAGGGGCAGCAGGGTGGCAGGGGCAGCAGGGGTGGACAGGGGCAGTTGGGGTGGGCAGGAGCAGCCAGGGCAGCAGGAGTGGGCAGGGATAGCAGGGGCAGCAGTGGTAGCAGTGACAACAGGGACAGCAGTGGTAGCAGGGACAGCAGTTATAGCAGGGACAGCAGTGGTAGCAGGGACAGCAGTGACAACAGGGACAGCAGTGGTAGCAGGGACAGCAGTTATAGCAGGGACAGCAGTGGTAGCAGGGACAGCAGTGACAACAGGGACAGCAGTGGTAGCAGGGACAGCAGGGGCAGCAATGATAGCAGGGACAGCAGGGGCAGCAGGGACAGCAGGAGCAGCAGAGGTGTGTAAGAAAGATACTACCTTGTCATAATTGAAGGTGCCATTTTCTTTTTCATTATTGAAAGTTCCATTTCCTTGTTGACATTACTGAAAGTTCTATTTTCCTTGTTGTCATTACTGAAGGTTTCATTTTCCTTGTTGTCATTACTGAAGGTTTCATTTTCCTTGTTGTCATTACTGAAGGTTTCATTTTCCTTGTTGTCATTACTGAAGGTTTCAGTGTCCTTGTTGTTATTACTGAAGGTTTCAGTGTCCTTGTCATTACTGAAGGTTTCAGTGTCCTTGTCATTACTGAAGGTTTCAGTGTCCTTGTTGTCATTACTGAAGGTTTCAGTGTCCTTGTTGTCATTACTGAAGGTTTCAGTGTCCTTGTTGTCATTACTAAAGGTTTCAGTGTCCTTGTCATTGCTGAAGGTTTCAGTGTCCTTGTCATTACTGAAGGTTTCAGTGTCCTTGTTGTCATTACTGAAGGTTTCAGTGTCCTTGTCATTACTGAAGGTTTCAGTGTCCTTGTTGTCATTACTGGGTTTCAGTGTCCTTGTTGTCATTACTGAAGGTTTCAGTGTCCTTGTTGTCATTACTGAAGGTTTCAGTGTCCTTGTTGTCATTACTGAAGGTTTCAGTGTCCTTGTTTGTCATTACTGAAGGTTTCAGTGTCCTTGTTGTCATTACTGAAGGTTTCAGTGTCCTTGTTTTCATTACTGAAGGTTTCAGTGTCCATGTCATTACTGAAGGTTTCAGTGTCCTTGTTGTCATTACTGAAGGTTTCAGTGTCCTTGTTGTCATTACTGAAGGTTTCAGTGTCCTTGTTGTCATTACTGAAGGTTTCAGTGTCCTTGTTGTCATTACTGAAGGTTTCAGTGTCCTTGTTTCATTACTGAAGGTTTCAGTGTCCTTGTTGTCATTACTGAAGGTTTCAGTGTCCTTGTTGTCATTACTGAAGGTTTCAGTGTCCTTGTTGTCATTACTGAAGGTTTCAGTGTCCTTTTGTCATTACTGAAGGTTTCAGTGTCCTTGTTGTCATTACTGAAGGTTTCAGTGTCCTTGTTGTCATTACTGAAGGTTTCAGTGTCCTTGTTTTCATTACTGAATGTTTCAGTGTCCTTGTCATTACTGAATGTTTCAGTGTCCTTGTTGTCATTACTGAAGGTTTCAGTGTCCTTGTTGTCATACTGAAGGTTTCAGTGTCCTTGTTGTCATTACTGAAGGTTTCAGTGTCCTTGTTGTCATTACTGAAGGTTTCAGTGTCCTTGTTGTCATTACTGAAGGTTTCAGTGTCCTTGTTGTCATTACTGAAGGTTTCAGTGTCCTTGTTGTCATTACTGAAGGTTTCAGTGTCCTTGTTTTCATTACTGAAGGTTTCAGTGTCCTTTCATTACTGAAGGTTTCAGTGTCCTTGTTGTCATTACTGAAGGTTTCAGTGTCCTTGATTGTCTACTGAAGGTTTCAGTGTCCTTGTTGTCATTACTGAAGGTTTCAGTGTCCTTGTTGCATTACTGAAGGTTTCAGTGTCCTTGTTGTCATTACTGAAGGTTTCAGTGTCCTTGTTGTCATTACTGAAGGTTTCAGTGTCCTTGTTGTCATTACTGAAGGTTTCAGTGTCCTTGTTGTCATTACTGAAGGTTTCAGTGTCCTTGTTGTCATTACTGAAGGTTTCAGTGTCCTTGTTGTCATTACTGAAGGTTTCAGTGTCCTTGTTGTCATTACTGAAGGTTTCAGTGTCCTTGTTGTCATTACTGAAGGTTTCAGTGTCCTTGTTTTCATTACTGAATGTTTCAGTGTCCTTGTCATTACTGAAGGTTTCAGTGTCCTTGTCATTACTGAAGGTTTCAGTGTCCTTGTTGTCATTACTGAAGGTTTCAATGTTCTTGTTGTCATTACTGAAGGTTTCAGTGTCCTTGTTGTCATTACTGAAGGTTTCAGTGTCCTTGTTGTCATTACTGAAGGTTTCAGTGTCCTTGTTTCATTACTGAAGGTTTCAGTATCCTTTGTTGTCATTACTGAAGGTTTCAGTGTCCTTGCTGTCATTACTGAAGGTTTCAGTGTCCTTGTTGTCATTAGAAGGTTTCACTGTCCTTGTTGTCATTACTAAAGGTTTCAGTGTCCTTGTTGTCATTACTGAAGGTTTCAGTGTCCTGATCCACCAGGTAGACACAGGGATGGGGAGGAGAGACATTTTGATTTTGATTTTCTTGTGGATAAACGGTTTTAAAAAACGACAAGTTGATAAATCAGACACTAGTGCATCATTTGGGTATCCATATTCTGGAGAAACGTTTCGCCAACGTTTCTCCAGAATAAAAGATACTCAAATCTTGCACAAGTATCTCATTTATCAGCTTGGATTTTCTTGTGAATAGATTATTCATCTTCGCTGAGTGAAGGTGGGATTTGGGCAATTTCTGGGATTCATTATGGAGCAAAAAACACAGTAGAAGATGTATTGAAATTGTATTTCTTCAAAAATCAGCTAGATTAATTCCAAACTTTTATCTTTTCCTTCACCAATAATTGTGATTATATAAGACTTTTGTCTTTTCCTTCACCAAGTATAACAAAGTGATATTTACACCTATGTAACACTATATACAAAGGAGTAGTGTTTAGTGCACGCCACAGTTGTCTAGGCTAGCAGCAGCCAAAAGACAGACAACTTTCCACAACCAGCTCTATGCAGAATTCCAATGACAAACCGCGAGTGGTAACCACGTCACCTTTGTCTTGTTAAACTCCATTTAATTGGCTGAACCGAGTCGTTGATTTGATGATGGGGCCCTCATCGCAAACCCTTAACGATGGTTCGCTGGTTGGAGGAGCCTATGTGGGTGTGTTAACATGCTCGAATAAAGGTTACATACTCTTTGCATGCAACACCCCACCCCAAGAGGGCTCAGGACTAGGCTTCCACCTCAAATGGGTGAAATTTTCCCCTGGCACATTATAATAATGGGACCGCCTTTCCCCCCTCCATCACTCATTATTAAAGCTCTTTTCTCAGACATAAATCCCGCTTTAAACTTAAGAGTGGACAGCCGACGGGAGGGTAACATAGGTCCAAGGTGCCGGGTCGGGGCAGGGGACCCACTAAAAAAAACCCCCCCACTAGGGAAAAAAGGGCTG
>WNWK01005361.1:0-122326 GCA_009830355.1 Cherax destructor
ATTCTGTTAGTGGGACGGATTGTGAAGGACCTGCCTAGTATGGGCCAACAGGCCTGCTGCAGTGCTCCTCCTTTCTTATGTTCTTATGTTATGTTCTTATGTTCTTATGAGAGTAGTCCCCTAGGTTTAGGTAAGGTTTGTCAGGAAACAGGACAAGTGTTTCCTGACGCGGGTCTTAGATGAGGACCCGCCACTGACGCTTTTGGTTATCTGATCGAGGCCTTCCGCTGGCATTCCGGTCCACCCCTTTAAAAATTAATGGTTACTGTGGTCCCCTAGGTGGATTTAAGCCACCCAGCAGGCAAATTTCGAGACCAGAAGTATACTGAGTGATGGTCTGAGAATCTATACATCACTTGGCATACACTTGGCCTTAGTACGCCCAATCGAAAAAAAATAATTGAACTGGATTGGAGGCACTGCGAGAAGGGATTCAAACCTATTATTTCAAGGCCATTATCACAACTCAAATAGGCAGCAGAGAGTTTGCATAAATGGGGAGAAATCAGAGTGGGGAAGTGTCACAAGCGGTGTTCCACAGGGGTCAGTATTGGGCCCCTTGTTGTTCACAATCTACATAAACGACATAGATGAGGGAATAAATAGCGACATAAGCAAGTTTGCCGATGACACCAAAATAGGCCATCCAATTCATTCAAATGAGGACATTAGAGCACTCCAGGAAGATTTGAATAGACTGATGCAGTGGTCGGAGAAGTGGCAGATGCAGTTTAATATAGATAAATGCAAAGTTCTAAATATTGGACAGGACAATAACCATGCCACATATAAACTAAATAATATAGATCTTAATACTACTGATTGCGAAAAGGATTTAGGAGTTCTGGTTAGCAGTAATCTAAAACCAAGACAGCAGTGCATAAGTGTTCGCAATAAAGCGAACAGAATCCTTGGCTTCATATCAAGAAGCATAAATAATAGGAGTCCTCAGGTTGTTCTTCAACTCTATATATCCTTGGTGAGGCCTCATCTAGATTATGCTGCACAGTTTTGGTCACCGTATTACAGAATGGATATAAATGCTCTGGAAAACGTACAAAGGAGGATGACTAAGTTGAT
The DNA here is from genome assembly GCA_009830355.1 of Cherax destructor. Lineage (NCBI taxonomy): Eukaryota > Metazoa > Arthropoda > Malacostraca > Decapoda > Parastacidae > Cherax > Cherax destructor. The sequence continues at coordinate 1,081 of WNWK01005361.1, forward strand.
TCCATGTATCAGAAATCTTCCCTATGAGGATAGACTGAGGGCCCTGAATCTGCACTCTCTAGAAAGGCGTAGAATTTGGGGGGATATGATTTAGGTGTATAAATGGAAAACAGGAATAAATAAAGGTGATGTAAATAGCGTGCTAAAAATATCTAGTATTGACAGGACTCGCAGCAATGGCTTTAAGTTGGATAAATTCAGATTCAGGAAGGATATAGGAAAGCATTGGTTTGGTAATAGAGTTGTCGATGAGTGGAACAAACTCCCGAGTACAGTTATAGAGGCTAAAACGTTGTGTAGTTTTAAAAATAGGCTGGATAAATATATGAGTGGGTGCGGGTGGGTGTGAGTTGGACCTGACTAGTTTGTGCTACTAGGTCAGATGCCGTGCTCCTTCCTTAAGTGAATGTAACCTGACCTGGATGGGTCGGGGCATTGGCTTAAGTCGGTGGGAGATTTGGACCTGCCTCGCATGGGCCAGTAGGCCTGCCGCAGTGTTCCTTCTTTCTTATGTTCTTATGTTCTTAAATCTAGTCTCGTTTCACAATGTCTAATTTTCAAGAGACATGGATTTTTGATGAGACACCAGACATGAATCACAGATTAACTGCAGCACGAAGGTGAGGAAGAGGAGGAGGAGGAGTAACAGAGGAAGAGGAAGATAAAAAGGAAGAGGAAGATAGGAAAAAGGAAAAGGAGGAGGAATACAGGGAAGAAAAAGACGAGGAAAATAATTAGAAGAAGAAGAGAAGGACAAAGGAAGGGGAAGATGGAGGAAGAGAAAATGAAGAATAGAAAAAGGAAGAGGAGGAAAAGGAAGATAAAGACATGAAAAAGGCAGAGGAAGAGAATGAATAGGAGGAAGGCAAGCAAAAGATTAAGAGGAAGACAAAGAGGAGGAAACGGAGGAGAAAAAGAGGACAGCAGGTCCAATTCTCGCGAATTGGACCTGCCTCGCATGGGCCCGTAGGCCTGCTGCAGTGTTCCTTCTTTCTTATGTTCTTCTTATGTTCTTATGATGAAAAATGAGGAGTAAGGAATAAAATAATGAAAATGGGAAAACAAATTAAGGAAAAATGGGAAGAGAAGAAACAAGAATGAGTAAAAAACGAAAAGAAAAGGCGGATGAAGAGGAAGAAAAAGAAAGAAAAATGAAGAGAATAGCAAGAAGAGTTCAGTGGTCCCGAGGAGACTCCACTGTGGTCCACTGGTGGAGCAGACGACCTGTTAACAACAACATTACACCTGCCTTTCTCTAGTCACACAAAAACTTATTCTTCACACTTAATGACCATCACAGGACGCCTCATGTCTGGCCTGATGAACGGGTGAAAGAGGGGAGTGATAAACGACGGGGAGACGGTGTGATGGAGAGAGAGAGAGAGAGAGAGAGAGAGAGAGAGAGAGGGGGGCTCCAACTTCATCCAGTTCTCTATATGTATGTCTCATAACAATACAAAAAGGCTCAGCTGATGTAGGTAACAGTTCTTAGCTTGTAAATAAAGTTAGGAACCCTTAACCTAACCTTGTAAAACCTGTGTAAGAGAGAGAGAGGCCTGGGGGACGACAAAGATTGAAATTATTGGCAAGCAGTGACGTAGATCCAGATAGAGAGAGAAGCAGTGGAATGGAGTGGGCAGGGAGAGAACAAGATAAAAGAGAGGGGAGGCTACAGAGAGAAGATAGGGGAAGGGTTATAAATATGGAAAGAAGTGTAAAATGAACTCAGTAAAGGGAAGAGGCGCTGTGGCCCAACAAGTAAACATTGTATCACCATCCTTGGTACCACACTGCTCAACATCTTGCCAAAACATACCAGAAACAAATATAGAAGTCAAGAGAAAACCTGACAGCTACTCGTACTTCCACCATATCAACCAGGCTGATGTATATGTGGGCCAGTGGGCCGCCAGCAGCAACAGCCTGGTTAACTAGGCAAGCACCAGTAAAGTCTGGCCCAAGGCAGGGCTCCGGGAGTAGAAAAACCCTGGAAACTCATCAAAGGTATAAAGGAAGAGAGGGGGAAGGTGGTTGGGTAAAGAAAAAGTGGGAGACGGTCAGCCAATAAATACGAATGGGCTGTCACTCCACACCAGACTGGCCCCTTATCAATCACCGGACCTCTCCACCTCCCTCGTGGGAGGTAGCTGCAGGGACAACTAAGAGACCCACCACAGGCCTACCCAGAACAGGTGGCAGGAAGCTATAGTTTTCTTATTTATCAAAATTCGATACAGCGACTGTGTGCTGCGACCTTCTTCATATAAACAAAAGCTAGCTATATTTCTCTGTCATATTCCCATGATGGGTTTCATTCAGTCTTGAAATATGTCAGCCTGACGTAGGGAACTTCACTAGGGCAATAAAGATATCGTCAAGAATTGCAGTAAGAGTTCAGTAATTACGAGAACTTTAAAGGGTGTTCCGGGGTTCATCGCCTCCGCGGCCCGGTCCATGACCGGGCCGCCGAGCCTGAAGCTTCTGAGAATGGTGTTCAGGGTGCTTGAAGTAAGCATTATGACTGAACCAGAGAGCTTTACAGTTACTGTCAGTGTAATGGGACTACACTGTAATGCCATGCTTGTATTTTGTTTCATGTGGCTTAAATAAAAAACTTGACTGGGTAATCCCAGCGTGCTGGAATAAAACGTAGGTTTACCCAGGTAAATAAAGTTTAATTTGTAATCGTGTGTGACCTATTCCCAGTCGTGGCCCATTAATAACTTGTGTTGCGCAACCTCAGGCCTACCTGACTGTCCCAAAGGTTGGTGTGGGAAGGGACGGAAGCTTATTATTAGTGGGGGGTTATAGTCATCAACTCGGATAACTGAACAACCATAATTATTTACCCTTCAAGTTTCGTTATTTGATGTCAATAGCAATAGGTGTTTCCCAGTGTCCCCTCTATTCCAGTCTCTTTAATGCTGTATCTCACTAAGTAGCTTATTGTGTTCCTCTTCTCTATACACCACTATTCCTTCCCCACTTCCGGCACTTCTCACGCTTCTAGGTTTCCCCTCCAGTTTATCAATCTCTAAATTAATAATAAGAAAAGTGATGTGTTTCAACATGGGTCACCTAAACATTCCACCCCCATGCAATATACTGATACATAGTCATGCAAATTCTTTTACAGATGAGGTAAGTCTAGTATTACATTGATTTTAGCAATGTTAAATTTGGTCGCTATGTTAGTTTTGCTGCAAAATTGTGAAAAAATCGCATACCTTAATATAACTGTCTCCCTTGGAGGAGGGGAAGTGGGAGAGGGGAGAAGTCCTCAAGCGATCTGAACCGTGTACACAGTCTCAAGCACCAGACGAGCCTGGCCCATGGCCGGGCTCAGAGAGTAGATAAACTCTCGAAACTCTTCAAAGGTATATCAAAGGTATTGTGTATTGTGCAGATGGCATATAATGTAGGTTCAGTGCATAGTAATACAGGTAATACTGGGGCGTTTAGTTTAGCTCCTTATTGATGGTATATATTATATATATATATATATATATATATATATATATATATATATATATATATATACCATCAATAAGGAGCTAAACTAAACGCCCAATTACCTGTATTACTATGCACTGAACCACATTATATGCCATCTGCACAATACAATACCTGATACTTGAAGAGTTTCGAAGTTTATCTACTCTGAGCCCGGCCATGGCCAGGCTCTCTGTGCTGAACTGTGTACACGGTTCAGATCGTTGAGACTTCAGATCATGGAAAAATTTCCAACACAATGCTCACCAACGCTTCAGGAAAGGACAAAGCTCGTCTCCTAGCGGTGAAGGCACCACACTCAGGAGATTTCCTTCTTGCTGTTCCCAATTCCTCTCTGGGCACTCGACTCGACCCACAGGCCATTCGGATTGGTGTTGCTCTTCGCCTAGCCGCCCCATACTCACCGAACATAGGTGTATTTGCGGCAGGGCGACGGCTGATCAATTCGGACTTCATGGTCTAGGTGTCACACATCAGAAGGAAGTATGCTAGACATGAGGAGGTTAATGACATCATAAGAGAAGCCTCGCCACAGCCCGTTGCCCAGCTCAACGGGAACCCCAAGTGCAGAGGTCTGATGGAAGTCAAAAGCGTCCTGATGGAGCCACCATGCTACCCTGGAAGGATGGTAAGCAGATTGCTTGGGACTACACCTGTGCTGCCACATTGGCAGGCACCTACCTGCCACACTCCTTAGCCGAAGGGGTGGAGCTGCCAGCCACAGGGAGACCCAGAAGACCCGCAAATATGAAGACCTTCCCTCTTGCTATAACTTCATCCCAATAGGGTCGGAGACCCATGGAGCATGGGGCAAGTGTGCTCTAAAGTTTCTCAAGGAGCTGGGTGGAAAACTCATCATAGAAACCAAGGACCACAGGGCGACCAGCTTCCTCTTTCAGAGACTCAGTGTTGCGATCCAGAGGGGAAATGCCTGCAGTATTCTGGGCACGCGGCCCACTGCCGGGGAGTTGGACGAAGTATTTGACATGTAGCTCTGAGTTGTTATCTATGTTGTTTACTCCCCATTGTATCTTGTCTTGAAATAAAGTTTGTAAAAAAAAAATGGGGTGGTAGGGAAGTGGAATATTCAAATGGCTTCAGAAAGAAATCTAATATTCTTCCTTGAAGTCTTTTTATCCACTTCTCCGAGGCAATGGGTCCCACAATTGACACCAGAGGTGGACCCCATCCTATATATATATATATCATATACAAAATAAAATCTGATTTCTCCTCCTTACAAATGAACACCTCCTACTCTCCTTTAGTACGTCTGTCCGTGTTATATTGATCTTGACACACCGGCACACTCGTCCGTGGCACTCAACATGGTACTTCCTAAGAGCACCCTCATGTTCAGCCACAGCATCTCGCTGCACAGACGTGTGCACATACGCAGATACATGCACAGTCACACATTTACACACACACACACACACACACACACACACACACATTCATGCTGGCCCAACACACGTACAAAGATTAAAGCCACACCCAAACACCAGCTCACATCAAACGACAGCAGGAGACCCGAAAATCAGTTTTCCTCTCCCTGGCAGAATAATTTCCCGAGCAGCCGACCCAAGTTGGGCAAGAAATGTGGTTATTGCGAGGCAAGTTTCTGCACCAGACTTGTCACCACAATTTATACCCCGCCGCGCACTCTGCTCCCGTGGGCTGAGTCACAAGCAGGCCAAACCACCACCACTACCACCAGTCCCTCCTGCTGGTACTGGTGCTGCTAGCCCTGGGCCGGGAAACTCTCGAAACCCATCAAAGGTAAAGTAATGTAAGCTGCTGCTGGTGATGGTGCAGCTGCTACGGCTGCTGTTATTGTTCCTATGGGCTAAGTCACAAGAAGCAGTCCAAGCTCCACCACCCGCCCCTCCTGTCATAAGCAGGACCAACATCTTCCCCTGCTGTGACGCTGAGGTAGTGGTGGCACTGTTATTCCTGTGGTTTTGGTAACAAGCAGGCCCGCCCCTCCTGTTGGCGGTAGTGCTGCTTGTGTTGTTGTTCCCGTGGGTTTGGTCACAAACAGGACAGGCCACCTCTACCCGTCCCTCGTATTGGAGGTGGTTGTGTTGATGCTGTGGCTATTCTCCTGTTGCTGCTGCAGCAGGTGATGGTAATTCTGCTAGTTCCAATGCTACTGTGGTGGTGGTGTGAGAGTTCCAACCCCATTAGCTTCTTCCCTCTGTGGTTACCAACCCCTGTGGCTGTCTTACCCTGTCTGCCTCTCCCTAACCCTCAGGAATGGCTCTGTGTCGCTTGCCCACCCACCTCGCTTCCCAGTTGCCGACCGCTATCCACTATCCTACCAGAAAGACGTGTAAGTAGAATCCAGTCTCTACTCTTCCCCACTACGAAGGATAAGCCCGTAGACTAATATATCCCCCCCCCCCAAGCCATCTTCAACCTGCCAGAGTGGAAATATGCTGACAACCTATGTGAGAGTGAGGACCCCTGTGAGACTGCAGCAGTTGTCCAGACTGTACTGAGTTATCAAGCCAGAGGACGCAAGATGTGGTTGGAGGCCGTTGTAACCCCTGGTCCTATCCTGTGTCAACTGGGAAGGAAGGTAAACGAGGGCATAAACTGACAGTCACTGAGAAAGACACTATATTGGAGGGAAACTTCTGTTAGATGCACAAATAACCAGCATATAGGTGACCGAAACGTCGTCATGTCTCCTATGTGTGGGTTATTTGTCTGTTGTTCCAGTTACGATATTTTCCCCTTTTTTTATTCTTTACCTTTGTTATATGTTTTATCTAGGATTGACCTTTATCAAGTAATTCTTTTGTACTGTAGTTTGAATTATTTTTTAGATCAAGGTTTAAAAAAAATTTCATCCTCAATTTTCAGTGCGTTCCATTTTTTATGCCCCTCCCCTATTCAAGTTCATGAACCTTTGGAGGGAGAGAGAGAGAGAGAGAGAGAGAGAGAGAGAGAGAGAGAGAGAGAGAGAGAGAGAGAGAGAGAGAGAGAGAGAGAGAGAGAAAGAAGAGGAGACACACATCCAGCTCAAGTTTCATAGAGTCGTGCAAAAACTTGTGTAAGTTAGGAGCGGCGGGAATCAGTGTGGCGTAACTTGGAGAGAAGCTTAATAAATTACCTCCCAGCACACCCCTGCTACCCTTCCTTCACTACCCCCTCCCTGTTACATCTCCAGCACTCTCCTTCACACCCCTGCTACCCTTCCTTCACTACCCCCTCCCTGTTACATCTCCAGCACTCTCCTTCACACCCCTGCTACCCTTCCTTCACTACCCCCTCCCTGTTACATCTCTAGCACCCTCTCCTTCACACCCCTGCTACCCTTCCTTCACTACCCCCTCCCTGTTACATCTCTAGCACCCTCTCCTTCACACCCCTGCTACCCTTCCTTCACTACCCCTCCCTGTTACATCTCCAGCACCTCTCCTTCACACCCTGCTCCTTCCTTCACTACCCTCCCTGTTACATCTCCAGCACTCTCCTTCACACCCCTGCTACCCTTCCTTCACTACCCCTCCCTGTTACATCTCTAGCACCCTCTCCTTCACACCCTGCTACCCTTCCTTCACTACCCCTCCTGTTACATCTCTAGCACCCTCCTCCTTCACCCCTGCTACCCTTCCTTCACTACCCCTCCCTGTTACATCTCCAGCACCCTCTCCTTCACACCCTGCTACCCTTCCTTCACTACCCTCCCTGTTCATCTCCAGCACTCTCCTTCACACCCCTGCTACCTTCCTTCACTACCCCTCCCCGTTACATCTCTAGCACCCTCTCTTCACACCCCTGCTACCCTTCCTTCACTACCCCTCCCTGTTACATCTCTAGCACCCTCTCCTTCACACCCCTGCTACCCTTCCTTCACTACCCTCCTGTTACATCTCCAGCACCCTCTCCTTCACACCCCTGCTACCCTTCCTTCACTACCCCCTCCCTGTTACATCTCCAGCACCCTCTCCTTCACACCCCTGCTACCCTTCCTTCACTACCCCCTCCCTGTTACATCTCCAGCACCTCTCCTTCACACCCCTGCTACCCTTCCTTCACTACCCCTCCCTGTTACATCTCCAGCACCCTCTCCTTCACACTCCTGCTACCCTTCCTTCACTACCCCTCCTGTTACATCTCCAGCACTCTCCTTCACACCCCTGCTACCCTTCCTTCACTACCCCTCCCTGTTACATCTCCAGCACTTCTCCTTCACACCCTTGCTACCCTTCCTTCACTACCCTCCCTGTTACATCTCCAGCACCTCTCCTTCACACCCTGCTACCCTTCCTTCACTACCCCCTCCCTGTTACATCTCCAGCACTCTCCTTCACACCCCTGCTACCCTTCCTTCACTACCCCCTCCCTGTTACATCTCCAGCACCCTCTCCTTCACACCCCTGCTACCCTTCCTTCACTACCCCCTCCCTGTTACATCTCCATCACCCTCTCCTTCACACTCCTGCTACCCTTCCTTCACTACCCCTCCCTGTTACATCTCCAGCACCTCTCCTTCACACCCCTGCTACCCTTCCTTCACTACCCCTCCTGTTACATCTCTAGCACCTCTCCTTCACACTCCTGCTACCCTTCCTTCACTACCCCTCCCTGTTACATCTCTAGCACCCTCTCCTTCACATTCCTGCTACCCTTCATTCACTACCCCCTCCCTGTTACATCTCTAGCACCCTCTCATTCACACCCCTGCTACCCTTCCTTCACTACCCCCTCCCTGTTACATCTCCAGCAACCTCTCCTTCACACTCCTGCTACCCTTCCTTCACTACCCCCTCCCTGTTACATCTCCAGCACCCTCTCCTTCACACCCCTGCTACCCTGGGTTGAGCTTGGTCTAAGCTGTCATTAGAAGCTGTACCAGCTGTAAGTACTGTACCCTGAAGTTCTCTCAGTGTTTAGCTTCCTCTATCAATATATCATACCAGTTTCCTCTAACACTGTAATTTAAAATGTATTAGTTAACGCACAAATAGAGTAATTATGTATTTTAATACTGTATTGTTATAGTCCATTAATAATCTTACTATAAATTTATTACTATAAGTTTACACTCAACTTTTAGCTTTCCATTTAAATCTTGATCCATAAAATTCTTCCCTTAATATATTTTACCACCTTTATGGTTATAGATTTATTGGTGTATTTTGATTTATTGCTGTATTTTGTGTGTATTACATGTATTGGTGTCTTAATCTTGCCTGTGTGGTGGAGGTTTGGTTGAGTTACACAAAATACAACACAGTGGAGACAAACAGGGGTGGACTTCTGTACCTCGTAACAGTGTGTGAGTAGTTAGCAACTAATTGCTAATAAATTAGGGTTAAGTAATTAAGCTAGAGCTGAAGTTGTGGTGTCCACCACTTACGGTCTGACAAACGTTGAACAATCACTTACGGTCTAAAAAAAAAAAAAACTCTTCTCATTTTCCATATTCATTACATGATAATCACCACGCATATGATCTCCACGTCAAGACGGAGGTGTACTCCTGCACATCATAATTCAAGATACGTTTTGAAAATATCCAGCAGATAAGACTAGGGATACTCTTCTCAAGTGTCCCTCGTGGGAGGTATCCACCGAGATATTCCCCACACTGTTCAACCAGTCTGTTGCTGATGGCGGCCCACTGGCTCCTTCAGTAGCATTTACAAAACAATTATCTAAAGTACTTAAATGAAGAATCATACAGAACACCATACACAGTGTCAGGGGCATCTCTGACTATGCTGCACCAGGAAAGGTGCCCAAAATACCCAAAAGGCTCACGACACGAGTGGTACTGAACCGAGGCGGATGAAATACTAGGAGACCTAGGAAACCTCTAAACTACCAAGTCACTGTGTGTGTGAGAGATTCTTTATTAATGTGTACATCTCTATCCACTTAATATAACACTTAAGAGACATAAATCCGAGGATGTGGAAGCTGGATAACGTCTCCATAAGCCAGACACTCTTCCTAATTTATTTATCCCCGCCCTCCAAACTTTTCAGAATACTTAATGAAAGCTAATGTTTTTCTTGCCTAGCTGGTGCTGCCTGAGAACTGTGCCTCGTGAGATATGAGCAATTTTAAAACTTTTGTGCTGGTAATTTGTTGGTGTAAGATTATGCGGTTGGAAAGGGATGGGGGGGGGGATGTGGAGTTAATTGTGGAGACTATTGTGAGGTTAATTAAGGCCAATGAGTGCCTTATGAGTGTAAGGTGAGGTATGGTGGGTGTGAGGTGAGGTATGGTGGGTGTGAGGTGAGGTATGGTGGGTGTGAGGTGAGGTATGGTGCGTGTGAGGTGAGGTATGGTGGGTGTGAGGTGAGGTATGGTGGGTGTGAGGTGAGGTATGGTGGGTGAGGTGAGGTATGGTGGGTGTGAGGTGAGGTATGGTGGGTGTGAGGTGAGGTATGGTGGGTGTGAGGTGAGGTATGGTGCGTGTGAGGTGAGGTATGGTGGGTGTGAGGTGAGGTATGGTGGGTGTGAGGTGAGGTATGGTGGGTGTGAGGTGAGGTATGGTGGGTGCGAGGTGAGGTATGGTGGGTGTGAGGTGAGGTATGGTGCGTGTGAGGTGAGGTATGGTGGGTGTGAGGTGAGGTATGGTGGGTGTGAGGTGAGGTATGGTGGGTGTGAGGTGAGGTATGGTGCGTGTGAGGTGAGGTATGGTGGGTGTGAGGTGAGGTATGGTGCGTGTGAGGTGAGGTATGGTGGGTGTGAGGTGAGGTATGGTGGGTGTGAGGTGAGGTATGGTGGGTGTGAGGTGAGGTATGGTGGGTGTGAGGTGAGGTATGGTGGGTGTGAGGTGAGGTATGGTGCGTGTGAGGTGAGGTATGGTGGGTGTGAGGTGAGGTATGGTGGGTGTGAGGTGAGGTATGGTGGGTGTGAGGTGAGGTATGGTGCGTGTAATGGTAAAATATTAATACTGGTGTTTTTCCTGTTTAAGTGTATTGTCTTAGCGTAGTGTTGTAACGTAAGGTGTGAGCTGAGGATCTAAGTAGCTAGTTAATTCAGGAGTGCTAGTCAGGTATCATCCGGGTCATGGCTCTTACATTCTCCTCCCTTGTAAGGAGCTGTTGAGCTGATTGTATCCTTCTCTTTGTTTGCAGGGACTATCAGAAGAGTTTTCTTCACCTTTACAGGTATACTGGCACCCTGTAGAACAACTTGTAATCTTGTAGAAACTACTACATTAGTTCCTGTCAATATCTGCTCATAGTTCAGGTCACACCTACGCCTCTACTTATATACCTCGTCATTTACTTAAACATGTATCTATACTGCTGCATATAATATATACACATCTGCTGAAGAGGATCCCAGGAGGTCAAAATATACAGATCAATCACCCTCCTGTGTTTCTGTCACCACGTGGGTTATTACTGAGCACTGACAAGTGCTCATTACACTTTATTTATTCATATACATGTAAAAACAATCCCAAACAGGCGATCTTAACAATGCAGATCAAGCCACATGGGGGATGGAAATCTTTAGCTCTTTAGCTAAAGATTTCCATCCCCATGTGGCTTTTTCTTCATATACATGTGTTTAAAATGACTTTAAATACAAGTGTGGTAACTAAAAGAGCGAGTGTGGAAGGATGGGGAGGGTGTGTTGAGATGGCCGGAGCCAGACAAGCAGCGCACAGCTTCACAATTCACTCCACGTCGCACACAACGTTGTATTGAGTCTCGGTCTTTGCATAAACATGAACGATGACACCACTTGTTAAGAATGTATCAGTATATATTGACCGCAGAGAGACATTTATTGAGCGTGATTTAAATTGGACACCAGCTGTGCTCCTTGAAGTTTAAAAATTGAGAATCTTCTTTTAAATAAATTAGGAGATGCTTGTCAACAAAACAGGCAAGAAATACTGGGTATATTTTTTTGCCCCACCGCAGCGAGTGATGACTTTACAGGGAATATTAACAAAGTTAAGATATCCCACAGCTCGGCTGGTAGCGCACTCGCACACTAAGGTCCGTGGTTCGATCCCAGGTACAGGTGAAAACACTGAGGCGTGTTTCCTTAAGACACCTGCTGTCCCCTATTCGCCTATAAGTAAAATGGGTATCTGGGTGTTAGCCGACTGGTGTGGGTCGCATCCTGGGGACAAAATTAACCTATTTTGTCTGAAATGCTCCGCATAACTCTTATAACAAGATTTCTATACAGTATGTCACTGATGTCAGTTAATCTGTATACGTTGTATATGTACTTGTAGAAATAAAGATTATTATTATTATTATTATTAACAAAGTTGGTGTGTCTTGTCTAGCAGGGAGTGTCATTATTGCAACCTTGAACATGTCATGTTCCCACTGACCACCTGTCACCGAGGTGGTCCTGACCACCCACCACTCTCATACTCTTACATGCAACCACCCACCCTGGCTCCCGTCCTTGCAACCACCCACCCTGGCTCCCGTCCTTGCAACCACCCACCCTGGCTCCCGTCCTTGCAACCACCCACTCTGGCTCCCGTCCTTGCAACCACCCACCCTGGCTCCCGTCCTTGCAATCACCCACCCTGGCTCCCGTCCTTGCAACCACCCACCCTGGCTCCCGTCCTTGCAACCATCCACCCTGGCTCCCGTCCTTGCAACCACCCACCCTGGCTCCCGTCCTTGCAACCACCCACCCTGGCTCCCGTCCTTGCAACCACCCACCCTGGCCCCTTCCTTGCAACCACCCACCCTGGCTCCCGTCCTTGCAACCACCCACCCTGGCTCCCGTCCTTGCAACCACCCACCCTGGCTCCCGTCCTTGCAACCACCCACCCTGGCTCCCGTCCTTGCAACCATGATCAACCCTCCTTCCCAGTCCCCACCTTCCTTGCCCCTTTCCCACCCTCCTTGTTCCTTAGACATCATCAGTATCTCCCCTCCCCTTCCCCCACACATCTCCACTCAACCTCCCTTCCCCATACATCTTCCCTCAACCTCCCCTCCCCCTCACATCTCCACTCAACCCTACCTCCCCACACATCTCCACTCAACCCTACCTCCCCACACATCTCCACTCAACCCTATCTCCCCACACATCTCCACTCAACCTTATCTCCCCACACATCTCCACTCAACCTTACCTCCCCACACATCTCCACTCAACCCTACCTCCCCCACACATCTCCACTCAACCTTACCTCCCCACACATCTCCACTCAACCTCCCCTTCCATCTCCACTCAACCTTACCTCCCCACACATCTCCACTCAACCTCCCCTCCCCCACACATCTCCACTCAACCTTCCCTCGCATCACACTCCCTTTAACCCTCCTCTCAGACACTGATGTGTCTTACTATCCAACATAAAACATCTTATTTTCGCTGGAGGTCGCCACTAAGTTCCGCTATTCCTCACATCTGTCACGTCTTGCAGTGTTGCTTCATGTTGCTCCACACATGCATGCCGTCTACCCCCGGCGCCACAGCCCATACCTTTGGTTCACTGCCCGTTGATTATGTGTACAAACCTAATGTTACTCTTGTCCTCATAGTTATATACCTAGAATACGGCACTGCAGGCACAGAGCTGACACTTGATGGCAGGTGTCACAACCTAGCAGCGGGATGACACCTGGCAGTGGGAGAACACATGACGGTGATTGAGTGGCAATGGACTGGTACTCTGACACTTCCCCTCAGACAAGACGCACAATAATACAACCTAACCATCCCTAGGAGACAAAAACTCTCAAGGGTGATATATTTCACACTCAAACTCACTCGCTCACTCTGCCACTGAGGCTTCTGACACCTGCAGCGCATCAAAGAGAATATTATATGTATTAAAGAAAGTGTCGCCTAGTTCCTGACAATTCTCCCAGGCATGAACCTCACCCCTGTACATACAAGAGGTGGGTCGTTTTCTGATTTGAGATACACTGATTCAGCGCTCTTAGCAATAAAAAATACAACAGACATCAGAACATTCAATATAAAACTAGCAGACAGAAATTACAAGAATAAATAATACACAACGCAAATATATAGCATCACATAAGGCTAAAATAATAACCAGCATCAGCTAAAAATTCCTACAGGTACCCCGGCAATTACAAAACTCGCAACGAAACCAAGCACCAGACGAGCCTGGCCCATGGCCGGGCTCAGAGAGTAGATACTCTCGAAACTCTTCAAAGGTATATCAAAGGTATATAGGCTTAAGTCGTTGGCAAATATTGAAAAAAAGGGTTTCACATTCAGCTCCACACCAAAAGGTACATGGAGGGAGGCAGGATCACCTGCACATACATGGCTATGGGTAAGAACACTAGGTAGTGGAGAAAACCACACGCAGTTAAAGACTAGGTATGATCGGATCTCGACGACCAGAAAACTGTAAAGATGATACATAGGAGTCAAGAGTAGTGAGAAGGAAATGTGAATATACCCCAAACATGACAAGTATAACTGAGCGAGTACACGGATGCATAAAACAAACAGCAAGGGTTCGGGGATGACAAGTACTGTCCAACGAGTCTCTTCTAAGATAAAGTAACAGATGTAAAGTAGGAGAGAGAGTAATAGGTAGTCTGCATTTTCCCAGACTGCAAGAAAGTATTTGGCACAGGTGACTCCATCATTCGAATTTGGGCATGCAGTTTGAGAGAAAGGAAAAGGAAAAAAAAATAAGTTACAGCCTTCGCATCATAAGTGATGGTACGAAGTTGTTTACTACAACTATTGAGTTGTAATAAGCATAGGGACAGGAAATATGACACGTCTAGATGCGTACACACGTGTACACACACAGATAAGAACACACTTTTTGAATTAAGACGACCAGAATCAAGTGAAGACAGGTGGAAATTGAAGACAGATGGGCCATAGGGATGTAAGGAAGTATTTCTTCAGTCTCAGGTTGGCTGAGAAGTGGAGTGGTGGAGGCAATCTGAATACACAGCTTCAAGAGTAAATATAATAAGGCCCAAGAGGCCAGGCGGGCCAAGAGCTTAGTACTGATACCTGCAAACACAAGTCGGCGAGTACGAATCTGAATATACGTACGTAGGTACACACACATACACACACACACCATGACTGAGGATGTGAAAGGTTTGGGTATTAACGAGAGGCGGTCCAGGGGCCCCTTCCCACCTTCACGGAATAAACAACAACACGACGGCACCAACATCACGAATATGCCATAAAATATGCGTTATCAAGCAAGGCATTATTTTTCAGCCTCATGGATAATCAGACAAGTGAAGAGAGAGAGAGAGAGAGAGAGAGAGAGAGAGAGAGAGAGAGAGAGAGAGAGAGAGAGAGAGAGAGAGAGAGAGAGAAGAGAGAGAGAGAGAGAGAGAGAATTTAAATTTTCACGCCGTTTTCTCTCCTAATATCGCTTTTTAATCTGCCTTGATAAATATTTAGTGTGTTTTGGCCTGACGAGCCTCATCGTACCTGTTTTATTAAGGTGTGCATAAAGTTCGCCTCCACTACCACCTGGTGCAGCTCATTCTCAAGAATGTCACAAGAACATTGTGTTCCCTGGCTCCTGAATCAGCTGACATTATAATTACAAAGTCTTGCATATAATCCTCTCGTTCTTTTATTTGGTTCTAGTTTGGTGTGTACCCAGTGTCCCTTTGGAGTTCTTAATACTTTCCAAATCTAGATAATTGAAAACTGACACCACTGAACACCACAACATATGCGCGGAGAAGTACCGTACTGTAGACATATACTCTTGAGAAAAGTACCTGTCTACAGAATATAAGTCACTTCTCCGCGCATATGCTGTACTTTTCTCAAGATCACCTGTCTACAGTATATAAGCCACCTTAAACCTACACCTCCCTGGTGTTAAAGGCTCTGCTGATATGACAAGACGGTCGGGTCGAGACGAAGGATGAATTGTATGATCACGCACCTTGTCCAAAGTACATAATGCAACAGAGGTGCTGACAACCTACTGGAAAACTTTATATCCTCCTGCGATCTTCTCTTCTACCGAAGTGACTTTTATGCTTATTTGTCTATCGTTTGGTTCAGTTTTCTTCAAAGATATTTGAGAAATCAAGACAGTTGATCAGAGTAAAGCTTGGTTTGCCAATACCATCATCCTAAGTATTACTACCTGAATCACCACCAACATTACCACCGCCATCTAACAACTACTACCAACTATACAAGCTGCACAACCACTACTAGGAGCAGCCTAAGGAAGTAGTGCCTCATAGAAGCACCGCTGCACCAACGACCTCTAAGATGAGATCCGCAATGATGTACCTGTAGATATGTCATTCAATTACAACCTTAATCTGCCCAGTGAGCCTCCTCAACACTCTTACGCCTCCTCTTCTCTGCTCTGTTATCTCTCTCACTCTCTCTCTCTCTCTCTCTCTCTCTCTCCTTGCACAGAATTCTGGGAGTCACTTACGAGGCAGCCACTCAACTCACCACAACCACAAACCTTTACCCCGTAAAAACACTTGTACAGCGAAAGAACAAAAAGAGGAAAATCAAATCAATTGAACGAGTCAAAAATTAAAGGCACCTGGAGGGGAAGGGGATGGAGGGAACGAGCAAGGGAGAAAAAACAGGGAAGGGGAAAGGGCCTGGGAAGGAGGAAGCAGGGAGGGTTGAAGTCCGTCGTGTAGTATAATAGATGTCTTGAGGCTGTCCAAGAGTTTGAGACTGGTGGGGAACCTTCAAACCATTTAACTTGTACATAACAGTAAGGCCACCTATCTCTCAAACATCAGACGAGCCTGGCCCATGGACGGGCTCCGGGAGTAGAAAAACTCTCGAGACGAGGGATGCAATGAGCTGTATGATCCAGTAATCGATGATCGAACAGGGGTGCTAACTGGCAAACCAAGGTGCTAATAACCATTGATGCTAATAACCACTTATACCTTTGATGGGTTTCGAGTTTTCCTACTCCCTCAGCCTGGCCCTGAGCTAGGCCTGTCTGGTGCTTGCCTGGTCATCTAGGTTGTTACTGCTGGCGACCTACTCGCCCATATGTCCATCACATTCTTGTTAATCAGGCGCTTTGCGGAGGAAATTGTTGAGGTTCTTGACGACTTCTTCACTTACCTTTGATATACCTTTGTTACGGCATTGTTTCTGATATCTTCCGGTAAGATGTTGAATAGTCTGGGGCCACGGATATTGATACAGTGTTCTCTTATTGTGCCCACGGCGCTTCTGCCTTTCATTGGGTTTATTCTATACTTTCTACCATATTTCTCAATCCAGTATGCCTCGTAAAGTCTTGAAGCATCTGTACGGTTCGTGCTTCTAAAGGTTATTACCATAGCTGTCTACGTGATCACCATTCCCTGCCCATGTGATCTTTCGTTAGCCAATCATAGGCCTCCCTTTTTGAATGCCCAAGTGCCCGTGCAGGCCGGCAGTCAGTACCATACTGATAGTCAGTGGAGACGGACATAGGCCTACGACTCGAGGCTCCCCATACATTTATCGACTCCAATATACGCTACCATACCAAGCTCGTCTTTATTATCTTAACCAATCTATGCAAAGAACCCACAACACATGTGCTATCCAGCAGGTACCAGATACATCTTAGCGCTCTAAACTTTTTGTGTGTCTCGCTTGCAAGACTGACCCCAGTGGTTCTTCACAGTCATTGCAGTCTTATCAACTTCATCGCCGGGGCTAAAACTCATTCATTCATTTTTAAAGCAACACCAGGAATTACATCATGCTGTACAGAGACCAACATCATTTGCTCTTCTTAGAGGCAAATGTAACCTGTCGTCCATATCGCCGGGTAACTGATGTCCTAAGAGCAGTGGGCATCTTTCTCGAATAAATAAATATTAATAGTGAAGTCATCTGCATTAGACAAGGACCTCAAGAATGAGATGAAGTGTGTCGGTGAAGGAAACACACTAAAGCAATAGACCAAACACACTCGTGATACGTTGGCAATGACTGCCTACCGGAGTTAGACTTTACACCTCACCTAAGATATGATCTAAGAAACACCAACCGCTGCATGCTTAAGAAGCAAGGAGCAGCATCTATGTTAGGAAGAAACTCATCCAAGCTTCAAGTACCTGTGAACGTGTGAGCTGTGTCCTCTTGTTCACATCTACTAACCTTTACTATCAATGTGAAAATGCAACAACAATACTGAATGAATTAATTTTTGCCCCACTGTGGCATTACGTATTTAAACAGCGTAAAACTCGAGCTGGTAAAATAGCCGTTTGATAAAACTTTATAGTGAAACACTGGCGGACTGAGCAAAGCTAAATAATAAACAGGCATTGTGTGTGTCAACTCTTTACATAGATGATATAATAGGCGCGTCAGTGGTGGCGATTCCAGCCCACGTGAAGTCCACAAAGTGGGATACAAATCGGATTAAAAAGTTACCCTTTATTGTGGGAACAATGGTAGCCAATCAGGCGAGGCTGTAGTCATGAAAGATGCGCGCGCTCTCTTGCGCAACCTCCGCACACTACGAAAAACTAATACTGTATAAGAAGGCTTGGCCAATCAGAACGAGGCGAACTTCATTAGATATACGCAGATTATTCCCATCAATCTTACCAAGTTTATCAAAGCCAAGTGGAAAATAATGCCAACTTCATTGTCTCAACAATCTCAGCTAATCGAAATGCAGCAAGGTCACTAATTATGAAGTAAGGTATCTCTATATTGATGCTAACACCCTGGGTGTGAAGGGGGGACTATTTCATTCTATCTTCAGAAAATTTAAAGCCTTCCCTTCCCACCCAGAGAGAATAAAAAAAATAGAATGATAGCTAAGTGTGGGTTAAGGGTGAGGAGGCGACCCTCTTAACATACTATACATGCAATGATATCTCCCCACACTCAGTATAACAAGACTCTGCCAGTCTGTGACTGGACCCTGGGGACACATAACTCACCAGAGGTTGCTGACAACAAAATAGTGTCTGCAACACTCTTAAGTTCAACCTAATTAAATCATGCAGTCGTAGTTTCTGGGAAACAGACTAATACACTGAACAATATTAAAAGTCACAATGGCGCTAATGAAACAATTCACAACTTGCCCCGAAACTGGACACACAGGGAGTTTCCGTCCATTTTGCATTAAAATATAGTGTCAAGGTACACCTACCCTGGCTTCTCACCTTAAGAACGACACCTACCCTGGCTTCTCACCTTAAGAACGGCACCTACCCTGGCTTCTCACCTTAAGAATGACACCTACCCTGGCTTCTCACCTTAAGAACGACACCTACCATGGCTTCTCACCTTAAGAACGGCACCTACCCTGGCTTCTCACCTTAAGAATGACACGTACCCTGGCTTCTCACCTTAAGAACGACACCTACCCTGGCTTCTCACCTTAAGAACGGCACCTACCCTGGCTTCTCACCTTAAGAATGACACCTACCCTGGCTTCTCACCTTAAGAACGACACCTACCCTGGCTTCTCACCTTAAGAACGGCACCTACCCTGTCTTCTCACCTTAAGAATGACACCTACCCTGGCTTCTCACCTTAAGAACGACACCTACCCTGGCTTCTCACCTTAAGAACGGCACCTACCCTGGCTTCTCACCTTAATAACGGCACCTACCCTGGCTTCTCACCTTAAGAATGACACCTACCCTGGCTTCTCACCTTAAGAACGACACCTACCCTGGCTTCTCACCTTAAGAACGACACCTACCCTGGCTTCTCACCTTAAGAACGACACCTACCCTGGCTTCTCACCTTAAGAACGGCACCTACCCTGGCTTCTCACCTTAAGAATGACAACTACCCTGGCTTCTCACCTTAAGAATGACACCTACCCTGGCTTCTCACCTTAAGAACGACACCTACCCTGGCTTCTCACCTTAAGAACGGCACCTACCCTGGCTTCTCATCTTAAGAACGACACCTACCCTAGGTTCTCACCTTAAGAATCAGGTACTGGTATCCCGCTTATGATAAGTGAGGGGCTCACCTGGGGCGCTCACCTTGGGGGCCCTACTTGGGAGCCCACCTGGACACGTGCTCACCTCGTAAAAGGATTCGACACCACTTAGTTTTATCGTGGAGCCTTATAAGGCGAGCTGATTCATTCTAATCCACTGCTGATTCCATCTAATCCGATGATCTGAGCAGCATCCGAGAGGCAGGTAGTGTGGGAGGGAGGCAGGCAGGTAGTGTGGGAGGGAGGCAGGCAGGTAGTGTGGGAGGGAGGCAGGCAGGTAGTGTGGGAGGGAGGCAGGCAGGTAGTGTGGGAGGGAGGCAGGCAGGTAGTGTGGAGGGAGGCAGGAGTGTGGAGGGAGGCAGGCAGGTAGTTGGGAGGGAGGCAGGCAGGTAGTGTGGGAGGGAGGCAGGCAGGTAGTGTGGGAGGGAGGCAGGCAGGTAGTGTGGAGGGAGGCAGGCAGGTAGTGTGGGAGGGAGGCAGGCAGGTAGTGTGGGAGGGAGGCAGGCAGGTAGTGTGGGAGGGAGGCAGGCAGGTAGTGTGGGAGGGAGGCAGGCAGGTAGTGTGGAGGGCAGGCAGGAGGGAGGAGGCAGGCAGGTAGTGTGGGAGGGAGGCAGGCAGGTGGGGGGAGGCAGGCAGGTAGGTGGAGGGAGGCAGGCAGGTAGTGTGGGAGGGAGGCAGGCAGGTAGTGTGGGAGGGAGGCAGGCAGGTAGTGTGGGAGGGAGGCAGGCAGGTAGTGTGGGAGGGAGGCAGGCAGGTAGTGTGGGAGGGAGGCAGGCAGGTAGTGTGGGAGGGAGGCAGGCAGGAAGTGTGAGGAGGGAGGCAGGCAGGTAGTGTGGGAGGGAGGCAGGCAGGTAGTGGGGAGGGAGGCAGGCAGGTAGTGTGGGAGGGAGGCAGGCAGGTAGTGTGGGAGGGGAGGCAGGCAGGTAGTGTGGGAGGGAGGCAGGGGAGGAGTAGTGTGGGAGGGAGGCAGGCAGGTAGTGTGGGAGGGAGGCAGGCAGGTAGTGTGGGAGGGAGGCGCAGGAGGAAGAGAGGCAGGTAGTGTGGGAGGGAGGAGCAGGAGGAAGAGAGGCAGGTAGTGTGGGAGAGGAGGCAGGGAGGAGAGAGGAGGAGTGTGGGAGGGAGGCGCAGGAGGAAGAGAGGCAGGTAGTGTGGGAGGGAGGCGCAGGAGGAAGAGAGGCAGGTAGTGTGGGAGGGAGGTGCAGGAGGAAGAGAGGCAGGTAGTGTGGGAGGGAGGAGCAGGAGGAAGAGAGGCAGGTATGTGGGAGGGAGGAGCAGGAGGAAGAGAGGCAGGTAGTGTGGGAGGGAGGTGCAGGAGGAAGAGAGGCAGGTAGTGTGGGAGGGAGGTGCAGGAGGAAGAGAGGCAGGTAATGTGGGAGGGAGGTGCAGGAGGAGAGGCAGGTAGTGTGGGAGGGAGGTGCAGGAGGAGAGGCAGGTAGTGTGGGAGGGAGGTGCAGGAGGAAGAGAGGCAGGTAGTGTGGGAGGGAGGTGCAGGAGGAAGAGAGGCAGGTGCAGGAGGAAGAGAGGCAGGTGCAGGAGGAAGAGAGGCAGGTGCAGGAGGAAGAGAGGCAGGTGCAGGAGGAAGAGAGGCAGGTGCAGGAGGAAGAGAGGCAGGTAATGTGGGAGGGAGGTGCAGGAGGAAGAGAGGCAGGTAGGTAGTGTGGAAGGGAGGTGCAGGAACGAGAGAGGCAGATAGTGAGAGATGTGGGAGGGAGTTGCAGGAATAAGAGAGGCAGGTAGTGAGAGATGTGGGAGGGAGGGAGGTAATTAAGAAAGGAAAAGGAAGGGTAAGTAGCATGTGAAGAAGGAATATGTAAGTGAGACGAAGAGAGGGATGACTGTGGTGAGGGATGGAGTGAGAGATTGAAGAAAGCAATGAGGAAATCTGACACCAATGAGAAGCAGACAGGCAGTGAAGAGGTGAGGCAGAGTGGGAAGACAGTGAAGAGGTGAGGCAGAGTGGGAAGACAGTGAAGAGGTGAGGCAGAGTGGGAAGACAGTGAAGAGAGCAATCCATGAAGCCACCTTCAGGAGGAACTTTACTACAAAGCCACTGTGAGGCGGAAGTAAGCTGGAAATAGCAGCCTTCGTCTCCTCATCCGCCCATTCGTGTCCCTGGACACCACCACACCGCGAGTGAAGACAGTCTAACCGCGTCTGGATCTTTTGGTTTACAGGGTAGACAGAAGGTAGAGAGAGGGAGGGATGAAGGTAGACAGCGAAAATGAGGCAAGAAGAGAGAGGAAGGGTTGAAGGAAGAGACAGAGGGGTGGGAAGGGAGTCAGGAGGTACTAACAATGATACAATAGTGGTCCCCGCGGGTGAAGTACAGGGAAAAACCTACCTCGGCTAACCTCTCACCACTCACCATTCATAAATGTCCACACTCCAGTGGTGGCGGCGGGCCAGTGGTGGCGGCGGGCCAGTGGTGGTGACGGCAGGTTTCCCTGCCCCAGCAATTTATCTGTCATTAGTTACAACAGCAACACCAGCAGTTCTTCCTCCCTTCCCCCGGAATAACACTACCATAAGCAAATGCGCAGCAATAACACAATTATATGAAACAAAATACTAATCAATGCTGGTCATGACTTAAGTGCGTCTACATGCATAGTAATATGTAATAATATGTAACTTAACAATAGAGAAGGAGATGAAGGAAAGAAAGGAAAAACGAAAAGGGAGATGGAGAAATGGAAGAGGAGCGCAGAGGGAGATTACAAGGAAGAAATGGGAGGAAGATGCTGGGAGAAAACGATAATTCATCCTATACACGACCGGAGAATGAAAAAAAAAAAAGAAAACAGAATGGTAGCCACGTATCACCATACGCCTTAACCATAATACACCTTATTCACAATACCTTACCTTGGCAGTCAAGTATCACCATATACCTTTGATATACCTTTGAAGAGTTTCGAGAGTATCTACTCTCTGAGCCCGGCCATGGGCCAGGCTCGTCTGGTGCTTGCCTGGTCAACCAGGCTGTTGCTGCTGGATATATTTTAACCAAAATACCTTACCTTGGTAGCCAGGTATCACCATACATCTTATTCACAATACCTTACCTTGGTAGCCAGGTATCACCATACATCTTATTCACAATACCTTACCTTGGTAGCCAGGTATCACCATACATCTTAACCAGAACCTGACCGCATCACATACCTGTCAAGAAAGAAAACAAACATTAGACCCCTAACAGTGTCTGTAAATTATAACAAATATCTTAGTCCTTAATAATTAATCCAACACTGATCATCCAGGATAGGCTGCGTAGAACGTTAAAGCTAATTAAGGTAAGTTACGTTAAAGTCCATACTACTACTACTTCCACTACCTGCCTCACCTCTACTACTACTTCCACTACCTGCCTCACCTCTACTACTACTTCCACTACCTGCCTCCACCCTACTACTACTCCACTACCTGCCTCACCTCTACTACTACTTCCACTACCTGCCTCACCTCTACTATTACTTCCACTACCTGCCTCACCTCTACTACTACTTCCACTACCTGCCTCACCTCTACTACTACTTCCACTACCTGCCTCACCTCTACTACTACTTCCACTACCTGCCTCACCTCTACTACTACTTCCACTACCTGCCTCACCTCTACTACTACTTCCACTACCTGCCTCACCTCTACTACTACTACTACCACTTCTCTTGTCCCGTCCCTGTCTGCTGGCCTATATATACTGTTTCTTCTCTCCTTTCTGTTAGTGTGACTTCGTAAATGGTCCAAGTCGGACCGAAACGTCGTCGTAAGCTCCTCTCTCCTATGTACGTACATTAACTCGCTTGTTCGCTCCTTGCATTATTTTCTGATTATTTTAGCCTTAGTGTAGGCACGCCCCTGGAAAGACAGTGATGGGAGTGAATGATGATGAAAGTGTTTCTTCTTTTTCTGGTCACCTTGTCTTGTTGGGAAGCGGCCGATGTCTTAATAAAAAATATATTTTAGCCAGTAGGAAGAGTAAGTGAAGGTGGTGTTTGTGCAAGCAGCATATCCTCTATACAGAGTATTGCACTGTTGCTAGGACACTCACATGGGTAACTGATGAGTCAAACAGTATCTGATGGATCTCTGTACCTCACTTGTTTTGTGTTTACAACTCAGAATTTATCACCTTTACCTTATGTTTAATTTACTGCCGTCGTGGTATGTTATAATTGGTTAATTTTTATTGGTGGAGGACTATCTAACCTACCCAAAGCTAACCTGAATAACAAAATATCTAGAAATTTGTTGCAAATCGTATGTGAGAAATCGACAAAGGTTGAAGAATAGGTTGCAGCGTGTGAGAAGTCTCCGTGTTAGCATAAACTCTTAAATGAAGTTTGGGATTGGTTTTCTACTTACATCTGCTATTTATCTTTTATATTTCTGAGGATCATGGCCACCAGGTAATAGACAGGGCCCCCCTAAACTCAAAATGAAATACTACACGAATAAACACACACACCTTCGTCTGAAACAAAATGGACCTAGGCAGAAGAAAATAGAGACAAACAGCGGTGTTTAGAATGAGCTCTAATTGCACAACAAACACCATTACACAAAATATGGGTAGTATTCAGCATGCTGAAACTCAAGCCCACCTGCTGGGCTAATTGCATCACCTGACAAAGACTCACTTTACTCTCTCTTCTGCACAGCTGCCCAATATTTTTCATGCCTTACCAAGTATTGTACAAAATTTAATAAGACTTAATCTTCAAGCAAAAAGTCATCTGCAAAACAAAGCTTTCCATTCTGCTTGTGTTCACTTACAAAAACTACTGGGAAAAGACATTAATGTATATAATAAATGTAAACAGAAGCTTACATTTATTATATACATCTTACATGCTCACAAGACAAAGGACCAGCAATTCTGCCAGAGTGTAAAATGTTTAACAGGCTTGTATTTCACATTGGCTCATATGAAAGGAAGGCGGTACGTCCCTAGGAGATTGCAGTCTAGCAGGCTGGTGTATATTATGACAATAATTGCAGCTGGCGCAATATCATCAATTTGGATGACTGATCATATCAACACGCCCAATGAATTTTTTTGCCAATGGGTTTTGGCAAAAGTTATTTGTCTGGCCTCATAAGGCGGTGTTTGTAAGAATCAATAATTCTACTCGAGAGGACCAAAGTGCTTTGAAGAGCATCATTATCGGCTCAGCGCCTCCTCCAAATGCTCTCACAATCCGCTCTATCACCCGCCTCCACCACGGGATAGCTGCCCATTGTTGTGGTCAACACAGCCAGATCAGCTGACAGAATCACTCCAAGACCTTTCAGGCTTTTCCACCCCAATATGATAAGGCGGAGGAGAGGAATTGATGGGAGGATTGTAAAGGAGAGAGGGAGACAGCAGAGGAAAAAAGGAAAGATAAGGGAAAAAGTAAGAGAAAGAAAAAGAAAGGTTAGGAGAAAGAAAAGTGTGAAGAGGAAGAGAAGGGAAAAAGGGGAAGGAAGGGAGGAGTGGATAGTAGCAGTAATGGTAGTAAAAACAGGAAAAAGTAGTAGTAGTAATAGTAGAAGGGAAGGAGGAGGAGGAGTACAGGAATTCAAGTGTGTGTGAGGCAGCGGGCACCCAGCCAGTGATGCGTGTTCAACAAGGAAGGATGCGACTGACCAAGACCAGTGACCAGCGTTACTGCTTACTCGGACACCAATAATGGCAGCTCTCTCTGGTAGCCCAAGTGACCGGTAATATGGCAAGACGCACGACAAAAAAACACAAACATCTGGATGAGAAGAAAAGAAAGGAAAGAAGGTTTAGGACTTTACAAAACTGTCTGATCCATAAGGTAACTGAGCACTTTTGATGAAAAAGTTGTATACAACTAGACATAGTAACCCTCGCAAGAGTTATATTTACAGATGTGGTGCATTTCCAGGGACATGGGCACAGATCAGTAGTAGTGAGACGTAGCAAAGGTGAACCCTCTTTGGAATGGACACATTCAACAAGCAACAAAACACCCACCTAAGTACATGTTTTTGGATAGTTTAACTGCTCCAAAACATCACAATTCTGCTCACCTGAGTCTTTGTTGCTAGTGCACCGTAACGCCTCCAAGCTTTAGTAAAAAACTCAGCAATATACTACAAGAGGAAGCTGGACAGATACCTAAAGTCAGTGCCAGATCAGCCGGGCTGTGGTTCGTACGTTGGACTACGTGCAACCAGCAGTAACAGCCTGGTTGATCAGGTCCTGGTCATGGATCGGGCCGCGGGGATGTTAATCCCCGGAATGCCCTCCAGGTAGGTAGACTTACCTGAACACAATATAAAAATACGAAAATAAATAAAAATTAACAAGCCCACAACAACAAAATACTCAACGACCTTTGACATACCTTTGATGAGTTCCGAGTTTTTTTTTTTTTTACTCCCGGAGCCAGGCTTGCCTAGTGGTTGCCTGGTCAACCAGGCTGTTGCTGTTGGTGGCCCGCCAACCCACATATCAATCGCAGCCTGGTTGATCTGGCACTAGGTGAAGATACTTGTCCAATTACCTTTCGAAGATTTCTACACTTGACCCAGCAGACAATAAACTATGTTATGTCTGTTATATACCTGTATCTTGATAAAGTTCTATAAGGCGCGAAACGTCTACCTAATAAAAGATTGTTCTGTAATGTTCGTTTTTTCACGACAGTCAGCAGTACGCTAATTAGACCAAACTTTGCTGAAAGATAAACTGTCAAAAGAATATATAACATACTCGATATAAAGCTTTCCGTAACTATAGGCTGGCCTCATTAACAAGTGTATTAAACAGAAATTATTTAGTAAGAAAGCGAGAGAGAAACAATTTGGTACCAGGTGGGCGTAGTGTAGGCGACCAACAGCGGCTGTGACCAGTGACATTCTCAGCTATCTTGTCCCGTATCACTCTCTGATGGATCCCAGCCGCATCAAGGGGATTGGAAGACGCTTCAACATGATTGGAATCCGCATCAATGGAACTGTCATCCGTATCAACATGATTGGAATCCACGATTGTAATCTCTCCACCCCAACACAATTCTACCACTTCATAATTGGATTGTTAGCATACCTGTTACATGTTCTTTATCTTTTATTCTAATGGTGTTTCTTACGCACAAACTATGAAGGGGAGAAAGAGAGGGAGGGAGAGAGAGAGAGAGAGTTTTATTATGCAGAGATAGATATCCTGATCCATCACAGCTACGTTTAAATATCAAGTTCGTGCCCTGCCACATTCCGAGAGAAGCAGCAGTGTGGCAAGTCTGCTCACATCATCCTCTACCCTTAACATCATCTCAAACAAACACTAACTCCACTCACTCTTCCCGCTGGTTGAGGGCAAAAATAGCACAGACAGAAATTGCAGGAGTGGCAAGGAGTGAGTGGCGTGGATCTAATTCTTTATCCAGCTAACAAGTTATCATACTGTTTTTCCTTTTCAACAATACTGCAGGGCAAAAGTGCTGGGTGATGGAGAGTGCTATACAGTAATGTGGGAGATGCAGGGCTGCCCCTCCACAGCAGCAACAGCAGAAGCAGCAGCAAGAGCAGCAGCAGCACGGCATAAGGAGTGAGCGGGGGGAGGAAGGGGAGAAGGACGCTCAGAAGAGTATTAAGTAATAAATCAGATAGTCATGACAGGCGCCGCCCAGCGCTTTGTCATCACGACGGGAAAGTGTCGGGGCAGTGACGGGCAGCCACAAGAAGGGGAGAAGCTATCTGCGCCCTGACGTTTACTGCCCACTTCTGCCCAATTACACTCTCACAGATGGACCAGGGAAGGGAGGAGCGACTACAGTATCGCCGTCTTATGTCACCACAACACACAATGTACTATTCACATATCCAAACATGAAAAGAAACAAAGGATAAAGAAAATCAGATATGTGAGAATGAAACCCACAAACCATCTGCAGTCTTAGCTCCCCCTCAACTTGTATATTCTCCCCTCAACTTGTATATCCTCCATCCTCAACTTGTATATCCCCCCTTCATGTTGTAAATCCCCCGTCAAGTTGTGAATCTTCACATCCTCAAGTTGTATATTTCTCATCCTCAAATTGTATATTCCCCCTCAAGTTGTATATCCCCCTCCCTCCAAGAAGACATTCTTGTCAGCTACGTCAAAATCTCACCACCACAATCTTTCCTACTCTTTCCCTTTTGCCTTCAGCACCCCTGCATCCCCTGGTCCGGTTCCCTTCATCTTCCCCTTTACACCACCTCCCAGGCCTTCCCTTCCTGCCCTTGGTCCACGGACTGTTGCCACTCAGCCTCGCCAGCGCCTCCCTCACAGTAAGTATTCTCTCGGGTGAGAGTACCATCCAATCACTGGTCTTTTAATTATACTTCCTGCTCCTTCTTCCACTAATTTAAAGTCTTTTTTTTTCCCCTCCCTATTATTGTTTACGTTGTTACTCTCTCTTCTTCTCCTACACCTTACTGGACACTTGCTATATGCACCACTTTCTGTGTGTCGGTTCTCTGAGCCATATATCTACACCAGTTTCTATAGACATGTTTAACATGTAGTTTCCCCTCCTGGACACTTTATATGTGCATGAGCTATGTGCACTTGTTTTTATCAACATTCATGTAGTACTTTCCAATGCCACTGTGATGGATTTTCTGTTGGTGGAAACTCGTACCTGTCATCGAAAGAAAAAGATATTACTAGCAATCATAGTCTGGTTGACCAGGGAAGAACTAGCCAAATCTAGCCCAGGGTCGGGCTGTGGGAGTGGAAAAACTTTCGAAGCCCATCAAAGGTAAAATCAAAGGTACCGGTCTCCAAAAGTAATTTATTTCTTAATTAGCCTCCTGTGACTTCAGTGATCTCTTAATACCTAGTCAGTTTATATATGTGTAATTTGGTGACAGGGTGATGTATATAGTAACCCTTCAGTTATATTAATTATATGTAAATGGTGATGCTGTGAGTAATTAACAGTAATACCTTGAGGAAAAGGTGAGAGTAATGAACTCTATCAGCAGTAATTAAGGGACTGGGTAATACAGCATTATTAAGCAGTGGTTAGTACAGATTAGTTTGTGAAGGAGGTTATAAATACATAGTTATTACATTATCCCTTCCCTCCTATCTCATTCTCCTTCATCCCTTCTCAATCTCTTCCCTACTGTTTCTTCCCTCCATCACTCCCCTCATCCTCCTACCCCGACAAATATCTCACTGAGAGGTTGTTCAAAAACTGGAAATGGTGTGGCTGGTCAAGAAGTACTGGAGGTCACCTTGGTCTCCTCAACCTGCTAATCACTGTTGTAAGGCCCACTCTCAGCTAACCAGGCTCAGGCAGGCTAAACGATAGCCTCACTCACCCCTCTCACTCCAGCCCCCGCTCACCTGGCCAACACCTCCAACCCATTCCACTCACATGACCCGCTCCAAAACACTTATCCGACCTACCATGGCCCCTTTCACCATCTTACCTCATCTCCTTTTCTAATCCACTTATTTCTCACCCACCCCATCACTTTACTAGTATTGTATTTATACTCCTTAAATGCAAAAATGCATTCAAGTTACACAAATTTAGATTTAGAATGGATATATGCAACAACAGGCTTGGCAATAGAGTTGTAAACTGTGAAAAAAGCTTTGTTGAAGCCCCGCAACCCCTCCCCACCCGAACCCTAGCTCTTGTTCCTCCCCTCCCTTACACACATCTGTCCCATCTGTTCCAAGCAGTCATAATGAGAGTACTAGGAAAGGGGAGGTGGGATAAAAAAGAAGGGAGACGGAAAGGGAGCAACTGAGAGGGAGAAAAGAGGAAAAGAGGAAGAAAGCAATAGTGGTAGATAGGCAAAGGATGAGTTGATGACGAAGAGGGAACATGAGAGACTGGGTGAACAAAGGAATAAAGGGAGACAGAGGAGAGACCATATACAAGTGACAGGGGAGACAAGAGACTGAAGGAAGGAGAGAGACAGAGGAGACAAGAGACTGACAGAAGAGAGATGAGGCTAGACAAGTCTGACATGAGATGAGAAATCAGACTGGGCATTACTCACCATATAAATATCTTCCGATATACTTTTGATGGGCTTCGAAAGTTTTCGTACTACAGCAGCCCGGCCCTGGGCCAGGCTCGTTTGGTGCTGGCCCGGTCAACCTGGCTGATAACAAAAAAAAAAGTGCCACAACGAATTAGAGAAAAGCTTGGAAAATGTAAAGTTAAGGAGGGGACAGGAAAGAGAGAAAATTATAACAGCAGAGAAGCAGCCCTGATGTAACGTAGGGGAAGGGCAGAGAGACGGGTGAGAGGGAGAGAATTATACATTAGCACTGAGAGAGAGAGCGAGAGAGAGAGAGAGAGAGAGAGAGAGAGAGAGAGAGAGAGAGAGAGAGGATGAAATGTGAGGGCTCCAGTGAGGGGGGCGTCGTCCCCTGCGGAGTCTCTTATGGAGATGAGGAGAGGTGAATAGCTGCCCGCGGAGGGATAAGACTGTTGGGCGAGGGAGGGAAGGGTTAGAAAGGATGGGAAGAGAAGAAAGGGAAGAAAGACGGAGGGAAGGACTAGAGAGGATGGGGAGGGAATGGGAAGGGAAGAGGAGAAAAGAGAGTGGGGATGACAGGGAAAGCCAGAGCAAGTCATGAATGAAATGGAGGTAAGAGAGAGAGAGAGAGAGAGAGAGAGAGAGAGAGAGAGAGAGAGAGAGAGAGAGAGGGACGGTTTTAAGAAATAAGAAAAGATGGTGAAAGCAAGAAAGTAGCGTTAATACAACCCATCCTCATTGTGCTACATTTGTTGCCCAACGTCAATTTCTTAACGTGACCCTCAGTGATAGCTGGTGAAATTATAAAGGACCAATTATTAGCTTCAGTGACGTGGACTGGCGCTCATAGCATGGAGCGTGTTCAACTAGCACTGCTGTACGCGCTAAAACTGCGCTAACACAAGTCTCCCACAACTCAAGCTGGCAGCTGGAGAACCAGGGTGAGGAGAATAACAAGGTAGCAGGTTGATAGCCAGGGTGAGGGAGGGGAATAACAAGGTAGCAGGTTGATAGCCAGGGTGAGGGAGGGGAATAACAAGGTAGCAGGTTGAGAGCCAGGGTGAGGGAGGGGAATAACAAGGTAGCAGGTTGAGAGCCAGGGTGAAGGAGGGGAATAACAAGGTAGCAGGTTGAGAGCCAGGGTGAAGGATGGGAATAACAAGGTAGCAGGTTGAGAGCCAGGGTGAAGGAGGGAATAACAAGGTAGCAGGTTGATAGCCAGGGTGAGGAGGGAATAACAAGGTAGCAGGTTGAGAGCCAGGGTGAGGAGGGAATAACAAGGTAGCAGGTTGAGAGCCAGGGTGAGGAGGGAATAACAAGGTAGCAGGTTGAGAGCCAGGGTGAAGGAGGAATAACAAGGTAGCAGGTTGATAGCCAGGGTGAGGGAGGGAATAACAAGGTAGCAGGTTGAGAGCCAGGGTGAGGGAGGGGAATAACAAGGTAGCAGGTTGAGAGCCAGGGTGAGGGAGGGGAATAACAAGGTAGCAGGTTGAGAGCCAGGGTGAGGGAGGGGAATAACAAGGTAGCAGGTTGAGAGCCAGGGTGAAGGAGGGGAATAACAAGGTAGCAGGTTGATAGCCAGGGTGAGGGAGGGGAATAACAAGGTAGCAGGTTGATAGCCAGGGTGAGGGAGGGGAATAACAAGGTAGCAGGTTGAGAGCCAGGGTGAGGGAGGGGAATAACAAGGTAGCAGGTTGAGAGCCAGGGTGAGGGAGGGGAATAACAGGGTATCAGGTTGAGAGCCAGGGTGAAGGAGGGGAATAACAAGGTAGCAGGTTGAGAGCCAGGGTGAAGGAGGGGAATAACAAGGTAGCAGGTTGATAGCCAGGGTGAGGGAGGGGAATAACAAGGTAGCAGGTTGAGAGCCAGGGTGAGGGAGGGGAATAACAAGGTAGCAGGTTGAGAGCCAGGGTGAGGGAGGGGAATAACAAGGTAGCAGGTTGATAACCAGGGTGAGGGAGGGGAATAACAAGGTAGCAGGTTGAGAGTCAGGGTGAAGGAGGAGAATAACAAGGTAGCAGGTTGATAGCCAGGGTGAGGGAGGGGAATAACAAGGTAGCAGGTTGAGAGCCAGGGTGAGGAGGGAATAACAAGGTAGCAGGTTGAGAGCAAGGGTGAGGGAGGGGAATAACAAGGTAGCAGGTTGAGAGCCAGGGTGAAGGAGGGGAATAACAAGGTAGCAGGTTGAGAGCCAGGGTGAAGGAGGGGAATAACAAGGTAGCAGGTTGATAGCCAGGGTAAGGGAGGGAATAACAAGGTAGCAGGTTGAGAGCCAGGGTGAGGGAGGGAATAACAAGGTAGCAGGTTGAGAGCCAGGGTGAGGGAGGGAATAACAAGGTAGCAGGTTGAGAGCCAGGGTGAGGGAGGGAATAACAAGGTAGCAGGTTGATAACCAGGGTGAGGAGGGAATAACAAGGTAGCAGGTTGAGAGCCAGGGTGAAGGAGGAGAATAACAAGGTAGCAGGTTGATAGCCAGGGTGAGGGAGGGAATAACAAGGTAGCAGGTTGAGAGCCAGGGTGAGGGAGGGAATAACAAGGTAGCAGGTTGAGAGCCAGGGTGAGGGGGGGGAATAACAGGGTATCAGGTTGAGAGCCAGGGTGAAGGAGGGTATAACAAGGTAGCAGGTTGAGAGCCAGGGTGAAGGAGGGGAATAACAAGGTAGCAGGTTGATAGCCAGGGTGAGGGAGGGGAATAACAAGGTAGCAGGTTGAGAGCCAGGGTGAGGGAGGGGAATAACAAGGTAGCAGGTTGAGAGCCAGGGTGAGGGAGGGGAATAACAAGGTAGCAGGTTGATAGCCAGGGTGAGGGAGGGAATAACAAGGTAGCAGGTTGAGAGCCATTGTGAGGAGGGGAATAACAAGGTAGCAGGTTGAGAGCCAGGGTGAAGGAGGGAATAAAAAGGTAGCAGGTTGAGAGCCAGGGTGAGGGAGGGAATAACAAGATAGCAGGTTGAGAGCCAGGGTGAGGGAGGGAATAACAAGGTAGCAGGTTGAGAGCCAGGGTGAGGGAGGGAATAACAAGGTAGCAGGTTGATAGCCAGGGTGAGGGAGGGAATAACAAGGTAGCAGGTTGAGAGCCAGGGTGAGGGAGGGAATAACAAGGTAGCAGGTTGAGAGCCAGGGTGAAGGAGGGAATAACAAGGTAGCAGGTTGAGAGCCAGGGTGAAGGAGGGGAATAACAAGGTAGCAAGCTGAGAGCCAGGGTGAGGGAGGGAATAACAAGGTAGCAGGTTGATAGCCAGGGTGAGGGAGGGGAATAACAAGGTAGCAGGTTGAGAGCCAGGGTGAGGGAGGGGAATAACAAGGTAGCAGGTTGAGAGCCAGGGTGAGGGAGGGGAATAACAAGGTAGCAGGTTGAGAGCCAGGGTGAAGGAGGGGAATAACAAGGTAGCAAGCTGAGAGCCAGGGTGAGGGAGGGGAATAACAAGGTAGCAGGTTGAGAGCCAGGGTGAGGGAGGAGAATAACAAGGTAGTAGGTTGAGAGCCAGGGTGAGGGAGGAGAATAACAAGGTAGTAGGTTGAAACATCTAAATTATTGGGAACGCCTTCAAGTCTTGAACATGTACTCATTGGAGCGGAGGAGAGAGAGATACATGATAATATATACTTGGAAAGTACTTGAGGGCCTGGTCCCAAATCTGCACACTGCCATAACAACATACTGGAGTGAGAGATATGGGAGAAAGTGTAAAATAAACCCAGTGAGGAGCAGAGGTGCGGTGGGGACAATACGGGAGCACTGTATTAACATCCGGGGTCCCAGACTATTCAACATCTTACCAGAAGATATCCGAAACATCGCTGGAACCAGTGTAGAAGCCTTCAAGAGGAAACTGGACAAGTATCTTCATCGGGTGCCAGATCAACCAGGCTGTGATGGATATGTGGGGCAGCGGGCCTCCAGCAGCAACAGCCTGGTTGACCAGGCAAGCACCAGACGAGCCTGGCCCATGGCCGGGCTCAGAGAGTAGATACTCTCGAAACTCTTCAAAGGTATATCAAAGGTAGCAGGCTGAGAGCCAGGGTGAGGGAGGGGAATAACAAGGTAACGTGTAGATAGACCTACCATGTAAACATAAGGTAGAGCTCCCATGTAAACATAAATGTAGAGCTCCCATGGAAAAACAAAGGTTTAGCTCCCACGTAAACAAAGGTTGAGGTCCCATGTAAACAAAGGTCAAACTCCCATATAAGTGTCCTTGTAACATCCTACATTAAAGTACCCATGACCTAAGACGCGTTAACTCATAGTCCTCGTACCTTACCCCCCTCCCCTCTATGTCCAACCCCTTCCCAAACACGTGCCACCCCGACCCCGTGAATAACCCCCACTCAACCCCCACTCTCCCGCCGCCGCCGCCGCTCTCTCTCATTTCCAGGTGGAAATGTAAAGAATTCACAAGTTGGCTTTTCCTCCTTGGTTCCCGGCCCCCAACTTTAAAACAAAGTTGTGTATAAACATTCCAGCCACCTCCCCCTCTACCACTCTACCTTCCCCTCCTACCTAACTACCAACAATCTCCCTCCCCTTCTCTCCAGCCTTCCAGCTCCTCTCTGGTGAATCTTGGCGTGTTATGTTGTGTTTTTTATTGGCCGTCTCGCCGGAAGATAAATAATATGCTGCCTCCAACTTTTACAATATAAAGACTCGTTGCTAGACCACAGAATAAAGAGAGAGTGAAGCAGCGGAGAGAGGGAAGTGGAGGGGAGAAGCGGAGGGAAGAGGGAAGCGGAGGGAAGAGGGAAGCGGAGGGAAGAGGGAAGCAGGGAAGAGGGGGAGGAAGGTAGGGAGAAGGAAGTGGCTGGGAAGTCCTGAGAAAGACAAGGACCTTTTGAGAAATTCGACGATTCTTCGCCTTTACCTGTAGAGGCAATCTCTCTCTCTCTCTCTCTCTCTCTCTCTCTCTCTCTCTCTCTCTCTCTCTTGCATCTCTTCTATATTTCTTATTGGTACAAGTTTGGAGCACACTTCTAGTGCCTCTGAGCTCATCCTCTCCAGACAATATTCTGAATTTATGTTACTTATACTAATTTCCCAGCATATTTCTGTAAGGTCATGATCTATTTGATAACAGTTAATATATTTATTGTTAAAGAGTGAATTTATTGAATACACTTTCTTGATTGTTAATAATGTGTAGCTGGAACACCTTGAAGACTATACCAGAGTAGCTGGAACACCTTCAAGACTATACCAGAGTAGCTGGAACACCTTCAAGACTATACCAGAGTAGCTGGAATATATTCAAGACTATACCAGAGTAGCTGGAACACTTTCAAGACTTTCAAGACTAAGTTAGCTAGAACACAGTCAAGATTGTACCAGCGTAGCTGAAAAAGAACAGGTTACAATACTAACGGCAACAGACTACAAACGTTGCTAACATCAGTGCCCAATGACAAAATCGACAATGGAAGCGTCTCAAGGAGAACGGCTGGAAAGCCAAGAGAGGAGGGTAAGAGCATCTGAAGGAGGATTATGATGAAAAGGAGGACTGCGGAAAAGAAGGTTTGACGAAAAGAATGAGGAAATGGAGAATAGAAGGATTACGAGAGTAGGAAGGGGAGGCACCTAAGAGTAGATTAGGATTATGATAGAAAGAGGATAAGAATGGAGAGTATCAGAAAGAGGACAAGGATGAAGAGTATAATAAAGAAGACAAATGGGAAGAGCACAAGTGTTAAACTGATAAGCTGCAGGATGAATATGATGAATAGGAACAGAATGGTGACGATAATAATGATAATGAGTGCAAAAGTTTAGTGAATGTAGGAGGTGTAAGGAGGGGGGGGGTTGAGGCAATAGTAATGCGTGCTTGCTGCTGACCACCTCAGATAACACACTTCTACCACCTATTATTACCCGTCCTGGCTGGTGCAACCCCAGCACGATACACTGCTGTCCCAGGCTCTCCTACACGCCACCATTATCTTACTTAAACTTACAAACATCTTTCTTAAATCTCCTTTCATCTTTCTCAAATCTAGATGAGATATTTTTGTCAATTCCTCGACGCCAGTTTGAATATCCAGTTAAGCCAAGAAATGAATCAATGGCGGTGCTTGCATGGCTGCCTTCTTTATATATGTGTGTGTGTGTGTGTGTGTGTTTGTGTACGCTACTCCTACCTCATGCATGCCGACAGAACATAGCTAGCTTTTGTACCCACAATTATCATAAAAAGGGGAAGCAATACGCTGCAATGTTACTATTAAACAGAACTGGGTAGCAGGACACCATGGGTGTTACCACAACGTTCATATTACATTGCATAGGGTGGCAGTACACTGAAAATGTTCCCAAATTGTTACCATCATACAGAATAGGGTAGCAGTTCACTGCAGGCCTTCCACAATGTAATTATCGTATAGTATAGACAGCAGTACACTGCGGATATCACCACAAAGTTACTGTCATACAAAGTAGGGTAGCAGCACACTGCTATGGTATAAACCATATTTAGGTATATGGTTTATACCATATTTATACCTAAATATGGTATAAACCTTGGTAATAGATACCGACAAATTGGTTTAAAAAGACACGTGAGCAAACACTAGTACATATTCATTTGAAAACGTTTCAGTCCTGGGACCTTGATCAAGGTTATGGGACCGAAACGTTTTCTAATAAATAAGTCCTAGTATTTGATCGCGTGCCTTTTTAAACTTAAATGTGTTAAAAAATCTCTGTTCTGATATTAAAGTGAAAGTTCAGTAGCAGGAAGAACACACTCGTTCACTGGCCATAACTTACCCCTGTAGCGCAGTTCCCATAAGCAGGTTGAGAGCAGTGTTCCCTGTCTATTCTCATGCATCCTCTTCTCTCGCGAATCTTGATTGTAGCGGAGGCTGTGCTTCAGTTCAAGCTCCTCGTCACCTTCCAGCATCCCAGAGGAGCGAGGTTCGCATTCCTCGCCTTCCAGTATCTCAAAAGGGTTAGGTTCTCATTTCCCTAGACTTCCAGCATCACAGAAGAACAAATTATTATCTCCCTCTCTTTCCAGCATCACAAAAGGGCGAGCTTCAAAATCCTCTCTCCTTCCAGCATCACAGAAGGCCAAGGTTCATACTTCTCTCCCTTTCCAGCATCTCAAAAGGGCAAGGTTCATATTCTTTACTTTGGAACATCTGAGATGGGTGAGGTTCACATAGGCAGTCACCACCTTCTAGCATCCCACAATGAGAAGGGAGATCCCTTACTCTCTATGCCTCCCTGTATCCTGGAAATATATTCCCCCCCTTTCCCCCCCCCACTTCATGCCGCCCAGGTTGATGGGAAGACAAGAAAAACAAATAGCAGCTAGAAGTTGAACTGTGAAGACCCCAGAGAGAGATGAGGTGCCATTTCCTGGCCTCCCACCACCACTGGTGTAAAATGTTGCCTCAAACCACTCACCTAACCATGGCTGTGCCTGCGACACTGACCGCCTCATAACCCTCACTTACCTGGTGTGTGTTAGTAGTGACCTTAACATCTTTGCGATATTGTTGAGAAAGGAGACGGTTATGCAGAACAAGCATTTATTTGGACGTTTCACTTGATCGAAACGATGTCCAAATAGACTTATTTCCAATACCAGTGTTTTCCCCTCACATATATATAGTAGCGTTAAGCCCTCCAGTCTTTTACTGATGCAGTGGATTACTAGCCCTGAGGGATCTATTATATCTTACGTTTAATACCATTAATTTAGTTAACTTTCACAGCTTCCTCTAGTTCGTTACACCTTTTCCATCCTCACACTGATTTCCATTATAGCGTCACAAACACATCCTTAATGTTTGTGAGCAAAATAACACTGAAATTATTAGAGAAGGTTGGCTGGAGTGAGACTACAGATACCTTGTGAGACTACAGGGAGCTTATGAGGCTAAAGGCAGCTTGTAAGGCTACAAGAAGAGTGAAAGACGTATCGCATGAGTTAGTGGCCAGTACAGTAAGTGGGCGTGTTCCTGGCAAGGTAAGTTGTGAGCAGTCCAGTGCTGATAATGGTTCTGTAAAAGAGGGGTCACATACCAACCCACACAGGCAGTAATATACACATACCAGCCCACACTGGCAAGGAATGTACACATACCAACCTACACAGGCAGTAACGTACACATACCGCAACCTACACATACCAGATAAGCTGAAGACATGACAGGCAAAAGTAGAACTCCTGATGAGAAGAGAGGGGCAAAGAGAGGGGCAAAGAGAGGGGCAAAGAGAGGTGCGAAGAGAGGGGCAAAGAGAGGTGCGAGGAGGGATCAGAGGGCTTGCAACAAATGTGAGGATAGGATGGTAAGAGGGAAAGGTGTGGGTGGAGAGGAGAGGGATTGAAACAAATGTAGGATGGGGGATAGAATAGGCGTGAGATGGGATGGGACACGAGTGAAGATGGGAAGTATTCATGTGCTGCCCCCCTCTTTCCTCCATCTATCCCCCCTCCCTCTCTCCCTCCAACTCTGTTTTCTCATTCCATCAAATTCAAACATTTTATATTAAAAAGGATAAGAACTTGAGTACAATACAACGCTGGAGTCAGATGCGACTTTCACCCAATCAATGTAAATTGTGAGAGCCCCAGGAAGGAGGGAGAGGACGAGGAGGTTGTAAGAGGGGACGAGAGAGGAGTGAGAGGAGGAGGAGGAGGGAAGAGGAAAAGGAGGAGGTGGAAGGAGGAGAAGGAGAAAGGAATATATTACATGTGAGTTACTGACTGCCTTACAACCTTCAACACCCCTGCCTACACATCACCACACCCCTGGAGTTTACCTGAAGTCGCTTCCATGGCCCGGTCCCAGACTAGGCCTCCTGGTTGCTTTCCTGATCGATCAGGCTGTTAGTGCCAGCTGCCCGCAGTCCAACGTATACACCACAACCCGGTTGATCAGGAATTGTGTTAAAGAATCTGTAGAGTTCTCTTCTGAAGACAGCTAGGAGTTTGATGATCCCTCTTACGCATGAAGTGAGGGGTGTTTAAGAGTCGTGGTCCCTTAACACTTTTGAGTTCGATCCCCTGCACCGTCTGCCAAGTCTCTTTTGATGGTGTGTCGGTGTGTAAACACCACCTTGTATTAATATTGGTAGAATTACCGACAATATGTTAAGTAAAAGGACACAAATGCAACTAATGTGACATTTTATTGTGGCAACGTTTCGCTCTCCAGGAGCGTCAAGCTCCTGGAGAGCATTTGTGTCCTTTTACTTAACAAACACCACCTTGCTCCACCCAACATCACATCTTCATACTCCACCACAATTCCCTTACAACACCCTTCTACAACCCATCACCCTGTCATACCCTAACACCACTCTGCCACATTTAATTCTCTCATCTGCCACGGGTGAAGCCTTGACTTCTCTAGTACAGTAAATAAATCGTTACAGACCATGGAGCTGAAGTGTTCTCCAGGCTGAGGGACTGACCACCTCAAATACTTTTAAGAACATAAGAAGAAAAGAGGAACACTGCAGCAGGCCTGTTGGCCCATACTAGGCAGGTCTGATTACATCTTTATTTCATTTCTACTTCTCCCTTTGTATTTGACTGAAGAAGCCTACTGTGTAGGCGAAACGTTTCATCAGTAAACATACCCAAATGCTGCACATGTATCTTAATTTTCAATTGTCGGTATTTTATACCATTTTCAACAACCAGGCTGTTACTGCTGGCTGCAGGTAGTCCAACGTACGAACCACAGCCCGGGTACAGACTAGGTATCTGTCCAGCTCCCTCTTGAAAGCAGCCAGGGGTCTACTGGTAATTCCCCTTATGCCTGGTGGGAGGCTGTTGAACAGTCTTGAACCCTACGCCCTGCGTTACTTGTCAACCATTGCTCTCACAGTTTACGAGGAGCAACCACCAAGCTAACATGAAGTCTGAGCAGCGAGTAAGTAATCTTCGGGAGAGCATGAGTGGCTCGTCCAGGTGCCGTGGTCAGACACCTTAAATAACTCCGTGCACAAATTACCCCCCGTGTCAGCGGTGAGAAATATATTTGTGGTTTAAGCTGTCGGTGGATGAACCTCAAGGGGAGAGAGGGAAAAAAACTGTAAAATCGACTTGGTTGAAAGATTATTTTTATGTTGACTGGTGTCTGTGTAAAACAAATAACAGCAACACGACGACACCACTGGAGATTTATCCAAGATTAAAACGCACACAAATTCCTGACGCTTTTTCTTTCTGCTTAAACTGACATAAAAATATTGAATTTCTTGCGGGGCCAGAAGATGAGAGGATGGGAGAGGAAAGGGAGAGAGAGGAAAGAAAGAAAGAAGGGAGAGGAAAGGGAGAGAGAGGAAAGAAAGAAAGAAGGGAGAGGAAAGGGAGAGAGAGGAAAGAAAGAAAGAGAAGGGAGAGGAAAGAAAGGAAGAGGGAGGGAGGTCGAGGAGGGAAAGGATACATCGGGATAAGAGAAAGAGATTGAGGATATTGTATTTTATTCGTAGTCAATTCCCGAGATAACTAACCAGGCAGCCGATCCCAGATCAGGCTTCCTGGCTGACAGCCTGATTAATCAGACTGTTAGTTATGCCCACCACAGCCCGACTTATCAGGAACTGACTTGAAGAGAGCTAGTTTTTTTTTTATAATTCCCCTCATGTATGAAAGAAAGATGTTGAAAAGTCTTGGTCCCTTTACACTATTTGAGTTATTACTTGGTGAAAGAAACGTCGTTATATTAGTTATATTAGAAACTTGCGCTATTTTGTTTCCATATTAAGTTATGCATTGTTTTATTGTCCTCTCATCCCAGGTTTCACCTTGTTTTATTAATCTCTTCAACCTAAATTATACTCTGTTATGTCTTTTGATCCTAAGTTATAAGTTGACTTATGTCTTTTCAAAATAAATTATTGTTTGTAAGGTCTGAGGCTGAGATTTAACAGAAGAAAACCCGGCCACTTGCAAGTGCCAGTCAATGGTCGCAGCTGTCACTCAAGTCTTTAAAACACCCGTCTTCAAGGACTTCGCAAGGTCCCTCTGAAGTCCTTTGTTAGTCACACTGGTAATGAAAGTATTGACGAAGCTCCAAGTCCCGCCTACCCCAACACTAGTCTCCAATATATCTCTCCTTTTCCACCAGTTCCCATCCCATCTGCCCCCTCCCTCCTTCTCTTCCACTGATGGGAACTGGAGGACAAGGAGGGGTATACCAGGGACGAGTCTAGGAGAGACAGAAGACTCAACACTTCCACTGCTTCTCTGACGGGCCTCGTCAAGTCTTTGAAGATGAGTGTTTCAAAGACTTTACTTGAGTGACAGGTGCGACCATTACTTAACACTTGCA
Source organism: Cherax destructor (assembly GCA_009830355.1). Classification (NCBI taxonomy): domain Eukaryota; kingdom Metazoa; phylum Arthropoda; class Malacostraca; order Decapoda; family Parastacidae; genus Cherax; species Cherax destructor. The sequence continues at coordinate 41,795 of WNWK01005361.1, forward strand.
AGTGACCAGGCTTCTTCAGTGCTAACCCTCAGGTCACACCTTATACCAAGAATAATTTAGGATGAAGACATAAAACATTTAACCTAAAATGAAGTGTGAGAGGAGAGGGTTGGATATCAGAGGGTGAGAGAGAGAAGAGGGTGAGATAGATGTGCTAAGTGAGCCAGACAAGTGTAACACTAGCAGCTAAATTCATTACCGTATTTGTATCAACTGGTGATGACAAATAAGCCGGATGGACAAACGCCGCCTCCCCGCCCACCTCTATGATCAGTTACATACGGCACCATTCCCCTTCCTACACTCCCTTTATATACCTTTGATGAGTTCTGAGAGTTTTTTCTACTCCCAGAGCCCGACCTTGGGTCAGGCTCGTCTGCCACACGAAGGTCTCCTTATAAGCAAGAACATCCTTCTCCTCCTAAATACAGACTCCTGTCGTCAAGAAAAAATTAGGCAAGCTGTTGCTGATCACCTTGCAAGTGTGAACACACACACACACACACGTCTTCACTGCCGTCGACAGAACGCTCTTCAACCAGCGTGCATGTGGATTGCGTGCAGCGAACACCAAGGACCAGTCTGAGACCGGACCTCAGCACCTCAAGACTCGTAATACCGTAGTGTTCAAGACCACGGTGCTCTTCACCATCTCTAAGGCTGAGGGACTCATTACCTCATCTTCTGTATATACTTCTACAATCTTCCTATTATCTCCTTGAATTTGTACTGATAAAGCCACTGGAGGGCGAAACGTCTACAAATAAAGATACCCAGATGTTGCACATGTGTAATTCTTCACTCTGGAAGGTGCATAACAGCAACAGCTCGCGCTATACCTACAGCATCACCTCCGGTACCTGCACTCGCTCCAGCTATACCTACAGCATCACCTCCGGTACCTGCACTCGCTCCAGCTATACCTACAGCATCACCTCCGGTACCTGCACTCGCTCCAGCTATACCTACAGCATCACCTCCGGTACCTGCACTCGCTCCAGCTATCTCCAGAAAATGATCTCTGACCCTTTACGTTACGGCGCAGGTAAAACTCCAGGAAGTCACGACTATTCCATTTACATCTTCCACTCACTAATATATTTCATGGTAAAGCTCCTCGGCAAAAATACTTAAAGGAACGTTATCTTAAGACAAAGAATAATTCTTTACCAATCAATGAGGAATATTTCAGTTGGAGAAGTCATTTTTGACTCTCAACATTTAATTACAGGACAAACATTGTGGAACATAAAACAAATTCTCTTATTTATTTAACAATGTTTATGATAAAACAAAAGACTTTATCTTCCTCCCAGAATTTCTAATGTAATAAACAATTCAGAGAATTTTACGATTTGTTTTCTTTCCAGACGATGATCTTTTGAGGACCTAGCAGAGGTAAAGGTCTAAAAAAAGGCAAAAGGGAATGACTTGCGAGTCGATGGGCAGTAATAGTTGCCTAAATGTAACCTCGACTACTGAAGACTGAAACATTACACAAATAACCCGCACATACAAGAAACTTATGACGACGTTTCGGTCCGACTTGACCATTTACACTCACACTAAAGTCTCCTGAACTCTTTGCTGCCTATAGTGAAAATAATAGAAAAAAAAATAGGAAACTCACAGCTTGACACAGTATTACCAACGTCCTCTTACACCTACATTTTAATCTTATCATATCTGCATGTCTTTCTGTAACCTTGATAAGCACACAAAGAGAGACAGAGAGAGGGGGGAATAGGGCATGGGATCAAGGAAAGGGAAAGGGGGGATAAGGGGTGAAGGGAGAGAGGAGAAAAACAATCATAAAAAAAACAATGCACGACAAGTTGCAGAAGGTCACATGTGTGTGTGGAGACAAAGAACAATGAACCATCATCTCAAACCTTCATTTCACTTCTGCTCATCTTTATTACCGCCTTATCTACCCTCATACGTACTTCTACGCACTCTCATGCAACTTTACGCACCTTTATATGTATTTGTATGCACAATAATACACATATACACTCCCTCTCGAACCTAGCAACCTCCTTATCAAATTAAAAATGAAGTAAAGGTTTGCCATTCAAACCAAGATACGGATGGGGATAGAACCCATGGCGAGTGACTCGTACAACTCCAGGCTAATGCATAAACACTACATACCTGTGACCAGTTTCGAGAGTTATTTTACTCTCAGAATTCATTAATGACTGCCTAGGCAACCAGGTTGCTGCTGCCAGCGCCCCAGACCTAAACAGCCACCATAGCATGGTTGATCTGGCACTTTCCTCTCACCATAACACACTTACAAACTATCACATCCTTATCTCCTCGCTCTGGTGCTCAGATTTTTAAACTTCTTGTGTTGTCTGCGTCTTTCCCCACCCAAACACACTCTCCACAACTTTCACTTCTTCAAAACTTTTGATTCTCATTCACACATTGCGAAACGAGGAGGATGTGTGAGTGTGAGACGTACACATTACCATGCTCCCACAACCGTAAACACTCAACACTATACACATTCATTCCAGTCAGAATACAAAGACTACACAAGGCATCATCATCGGATTTTTTTCCTAAGACCATACCGAATTTGCAGTCCCGAGTTTCTTGACAAGGAGTGTGCATACATATACCAAACCTTCATTGAGTTACATTTTCTTTGCTTTTTCATCGAAAAAATGTAAGAAAAGAGCCCTATCAACCTTCAAAAAAAATACATAATCTTCCCAACTGCCAAGTTGCTTTGAACGTCTCCAAAGACCTTGCACAAGCCAACAGTAGAGTCGGTATCGCAGTCAGCACATTCATTAAATATCTGACTACGAAGTGAAAAACCTTGAACCGGTCAACGCGGAGGCTGTGACAAAGTATACGTTGGTGAAACAGCACGCAACCTACAAACACGTCTCAGTGAATAAATCAATGTTTATAAAAACGACCACCTCTTCCCTCTTCTGCCCCTGTTATCGCCCATCCTCTCTCCTCCCACTTCAGCCTTACCCTCTCTCTCTATCGCCTTCCCGTCTCCTTTCCTTGAACCTCTTCCTACTCACTTTCTTTAATCTACCTCAAAGCTAACTGATTTACACTAAACATTTGACCTTAATTTTCATCACAGTCCAACTTTTTCTTACTTATTTTATCAACACGGCTTATAATCTGCCAATAATCCTTCCTGTGTGCCCCGTCATCTCTCTCCGATTCCTCCCTCTTATCATTTGCTCACATGTTATCTAATAACATAATTGACAAGCTGTTCAGATTTATCGGTTTATTATATAGCAACAGAGAGACAAGTGAGGATAAACTCCTGATAAATATCAATGACTAGCAGCAAATGTAAAATAAAATCATCAGTGAAATATTAATGGCCGCTTAGAACTCTCTGAAGGAACAAGATGAATTTTACATCAACAACACGGCTTTTAATACACCGAAAATCTTGCCTCTCTAACTTAATCAAAATGAATGAAAGACTCTTGTATATAAAGAGAAGAATCAGTATTAGACGAGTGCATTTTCCTTGAGTGGAGAACAAAGCCACGCTCAGTGGACGATAACTTAAACCGGTAATTATACTGAATGACCACACGGATTCAGCGCTTCATGAAATACAATACCTTAGCATGAGAACCTTCCACTCAGTATCTCACAAACTAATCCACAAACTCCAAAAGCAAAGTATGAGATTGGAAAGAGGAATGCCTACGAAACAGATGTCGGAGTAAATAAATATACGTACATATTATATATATATGCAATAAGATCACAGTAAACAGGTGATATCACAACATACAGAACAATCACTGTGAAAAAATGTGAGAAATCACGAAAGTGTTTCACTATTTTTCACAGTGGTTGTTTATATATATATATATATATATATATATATATATATATATACAGTGGTACCCCGGTTTACGATATTTTTTCATTCCAGAATGCTGTTCAAGTGCCATTACCAAACGAATTTATCTCCTTAAGAAATGTTGTAAAATAGACTAGTCCTTTTAGACCCCCAAAATTACACTTACAAAAGCATTTAAAAAAATAAACTTACATAAAAGGGTGAGTTTGGGGACCATCGTAAACCGGGGTACCACTGTATATATATATATATCATGCCGAATAGGTAAAATTGGTCAATTTGTAAGAACTCATTTAAATTTAAGTCCAAAAGAGCCTTAGAAAGCTTACCTAAACTTATTATAACAAGCTCAATTTAATTTAGCCTAATCCAACTAAATATTGTTTTCGATAAGTTTACAATAATCTAATAATAAACAAACACAATGAAATATATATTTTTCGTTAGGTTCAGAATAATTTTTGTGAAATTATTGTATACACAAATTTTCGCTTGCCTTATTCGGCAAGAAGAACGTTGCTATTTAATAATACCTATTCGGCACGACATATATTATATATATATATATATATATATATATATATATATATATATATATATATATATATATATATATATATATACAAACACACACACACACAAGTGTAACATCATGTACCTCTCCCACAAGTATAGCATCATGTAACATTCTCACCACTCACCATCCCTCTCACCATGATCTGTCATCGTCTCGCTACCTGTCAGCTGACATCCTCCTTGCCTCGTCATTTCTCCCTACCACTAGTACTTCCCACACAACCTCTCATTTCTACCTCTGTTACCCTCTCTCCAACACAAAATCTCCCCACTCCTCGCCTTATCTCTTCACTCCACAATTTCTCCCCTCTTCTGAGCCCCATTAGCACTCCTCAGCTCCCCACTCCGCCCTCTCCTGGTCGTCAATCACACTGTGCACACAAAATACCTCAAGATGCAGACTAGGGTTTACCGTGTGACACATGCTGACTATGACCGCTGCTGACACCTGCTAATATATTTGCCGAGGGAGGGAGGGAGGGTAACCAGTAAACACAGGGATGGAACAGGAATGTAAACATGGGAACTAAGGTATGAGGGAGACCAGGGAAGTTAAAACAGCGATGAATGGAAATGGTAGGGGAATAAGTTCGAATAGAGCATGAGAAAAGAGCATGGTAAAATAGGAAAGTGGAGGTGATGAAAGAAAGGGCGCGTGTTAACTCCCTGGCCTCTTGGGCTCTATCAGAGCTCTAGGTCTGCATGTAGTTTGTATAACAAAACATTGCATGTATAGTGGGGGCAAGAGTGTGTATGCGAATCAAGGCACCTTTTCACTGCTTCTTAAACTACATTGAATATTATTCATAATTCATCTTCTCTTGGGCCTTGTCATATCTACCTTGAAAATGCGTAGATGAGGTTTGAAAACTCCAGGGCAGTGTGCAAGCCACTTACTCGCCATGGATTCAAACCCCACCCGTTCCGTGATTTGTTTGCAATCGTATTATTACGATTTCGTGAGTCGTATATGGCTATAATTTCCATCTCTTTCTCATCTAGTCCATCTGACTTCCCCAGCCACCCTAAGATTGAGACAGTATTATCCAAGATTTCCATGTCTCATTTACGTCTTGTGTCTACATTTCCAGGTCCCTGGTTTCAGCATTTCCATGTCTGTCTCAATCCTCTGTGCACATTCCTCTTTGTATCTTATTATAGTAATTACGGTTCTCCAAGTCGCCTTCCGTTCCATGGCCATTAAAGTCAATTCCTTTTATCTTTTCCTCATAGTGCATCCCCTCCAGGTTATGGGGCAATCTAGTTACAATCCTTCATCAGGTGGAGAGAGAGAGAGAGAGAGAGAGAGAGAGAGAGAGAGAGGAGAGAGAGAGAGAGAGAGAGAGAGAGAGAGAGAGAATGTTTGCATACAATAAAATGAAAGAGAGGAATGAGACCAAGAGAACAAATAAGAAAAATAACATTTACTACCTGCCTACACAAAGACAAAACAATTAGTCTGAAGGTTAATTTAGTCTCAAGAAACAAAGGCAAGGAAGAAGTTTGGTGAAGCAACAAAACACTGGCAGCCTCCCCAGGGCAACCTTTGTTAACCGTGGCTGAGGTGCGTAGCTCCAGCCTGAGCAAGTCTAAACACAACCCTCACCAATTATATCACACCCTAACAAGTCTCGAAAATCTAAAAAATGTTTTTCATTACATTAAGGACACCACCTGACGGATGTTTCCGCGAGTCACCGCTGCCAAGGCCTCCTGGTGGCTCGAAGCTTGATCAACCAGGCTGTCACTGCCGGCTTCACGCAGTTCTTTCTTGAAACTTGCCAGGTATCTGTTTGTAACCCCTTATGGTCAATAACTCGCATGGAAACAGAAACTTGAAAGATTAATTGATCTGTATATTTCGACCTCAGGATGGGGTCCTCTTCAGCAGATACACGAGTGAAAGAAGAACACGAGTTTATAGGAAAGTTCCGCCTCTCACCGTGCAGGGCAGCACACAGCGTGAGAGGTCAGGTCAAAGGATGGAATCCTGGTACAGAGGATATCACCCACAACCTTCTTGCTTACTCCTGGCCCATACCTTGAGTATGACCTACTTCCACTGGGGAATCCCGCATACCAGTGACAATGTCACGCCAGTATATAAGCGCCAATCTTCTGCCTTCACTAACTACTACCTCACTGACTACCTCATCTTTTGTATATAGTTCTACATTTTTCACAATATGCCATCGTATGGTATTGATAAAACCACTGGATGTTTTAACGTCTACAATAAAGATACCCAGATGTTGCACATGTGTCTCAGGCTCCCTCTTGTCTGTACCGTGTACCATACATGTACAACGTTGATACGGTGCAATAATTTATACCTTGTCTATGTCGGATATGAGAATGAGGAAGAAAACAGGGACCAGAACTGGACCTTGGGTGAGCAGAGTTTTTCACTATGGCAGCCTCCGATTTCACTCAGTTCTTCATTATACTTTGGGTTCTATTCGTTAAAAAACTGAATATCCATCCACTCACATTTGAGTTATTCCTTTTACACGCATTTTGCGAGTTATTATACAGTGGCCACACTTGTCAAAGGCTTTTACAAAGTCTATGCAAACTACATCTGCATTTTTGCTTGTCAAATATTCAACTATCAAATAATAAGAGCGTTTCCTCTACATATGTATTACAGTGGAGCGAGTAATGGGAACTGATCATATTAATCTGTACAGCCTTGTATATAGAGGCAACAGCGTTACTTTAATATAAAACTCAATAAACATTCATCCTCCCGCCCAACTCCCTCCACTAAAAAAACATGACCCGCAAATATAACCTGAAACTTTTTGAACTCGCAAATTTTACAAGTGTAATCGGGGAATCGGAGAACAATAATAAAAAGCCAAATTTGCAGCGGCCATTATTTTTCAATTACTGCGCTCTTTGGTTAAAATAAACATCAACGCTACATAAAACAAAGCTTGGCAGGGAGCAGAGAGCAAGAGGAAATAGGGAGCAAAAGTAAACAGGGAGCATGGAGCAGGAAGTGAAAGCAGGGAGGAAGAGAAAGAAATAGACTGGAGGTAGGCGAGAGAAGAGGGTGAAAGGCAAGGAGGTAGAAGGCGGGAAAAGGGTAGGAAGGTTAAGAAGGGTAGATGAAGGAGAAGAAGGGTAGATGAAACGGCGAAGGGTAGGTGGAGGAAGGCAGCTGGATAAATATGAAGCGAAGCGGGACCTGCCACGGAGGGACGAGAGAGAGAGAGAGAGAGAGAGAGAGAGAGAGAGAGAGAGAGAGAGAGAGAGAGAGAGAGAGAGAGAGAGAGAGAGAGAGAGAGAGAGATTAATAACGCAAGTTAATGTATGTAAATAAGGGAGAACTAAATGTAGCGTAAGCAAAAAAAAGATGGCGGATGTGGCAGAATAAATGACGCAAGCGAGTTATTAATATGCAAATGAAGGAATACAAGGGAGGGAGAGAGCGAGAGGGGACTGGAAGAGGGTAAAAAAAAACTGTTAACTCTAAGGAAAAAAAAAGAGGAGATGAAAGAGAAGTGACAAGAGTAAGAGGCATCAGGCGGGAGAGTAAATGTGTTGATCTAAATCACAGACCAACATGGTTGCCACCAGCCATGACAGAGAAGGCAATGAGGGAGGGATGGAATGATGGAGGGATGGAAAGAAGGAAGAATGGAGGGAAGGATAGAGGGAAGGAAGGATAGAGGGAAGGAAGAATAGAGGGAAGGAAGGATAGAGGGAAGGAAGGATAGAGGGAAGGAAGGATAGAGGGAAGGATAAAGGAAAGGAAGGATAAAGGAAAGGATGGACACACACACAACCCGCACATATAAAAGAGAGGAGCTTACGACGACGTTTCGGTCCGACTTGGATAGATGGATGGAGGGATGGATGGAAGGAGGGATGGATAGATAGAGGGAAGGATGGATTGAGTTAAGGAAAGATGAAGGGAAGAATGGATAGAAGGAAGGATGAAGGGAAGAATGGATAGAAGGAAGGATTAAGGGAAGAATGGATAGAAGGAAGGATGAAGGGAAGAATGGATAGAAGGAAGGATGAAGGGAAGAATGGATAGAAGGAAGGATGAAGGGAAGAATGGATTGATGGAAGGATGAAGGGAAGAATGGATAGAAGGATGAAGGGAAGAATGGATAGAAGGAAGGATAAAGGGATGGATAGATAGAGGGAAGGATGAAGGGAAGAATAGATAAAGGAAAGGAAGGGTGGATAGAGGGACGGAAGTATGAGGGGAAGAATGGTTAGAGGAAAGGAAAGATGAACTGAAGGATGGATTGTATGAGGACAGTGGAGAGAGGTAGAAGGAAGGGGTATGCAATGGAAGATACGGTGATAACACTGAGGGGAACCCCCGTATGACAAACACCAGGCAGGCAGATATGGCAACGCACCCAATAAATCCATATCCTGACAAAGCCTATAATACCCCCACCCCCCTGTTCCCCTCCCCACCCAAACATCACCCCCTTTACCTCCAACAACCCCCTCACCCCAGATCCAGCCAGCCCGCCCGCCCATCAAGCTAGGGAATCGAAGAATCAACAGATGTCATTTCCTCAGTCAATTTCACACAACAAATGTATCGAGCGCTGGCCAGGCACCAGACTCCCGTCAAACGTTGTAAAAATTGGACCAGTATGGAATTGTTACACACGCGCTAAAACACTACTCCAACCCAGCCGTTTTACAGGGATCCAGTCTGCTGTGTTTGTGTGTGTGTGTGTGAGAGAGAGAGAGAGAGAGAGAGAGAGAGAGAGAGAGAGAGAGAAGAGAGAGAGAGAGAGAGAGAGAGAGAGAGAGAGAGAGAGAGAGAGAGATACAAGGACACAGATATTCAGCCTGGCACAAAGCTGGGGCGGCAGACAGATAGGCAGGCAGACAGACGGGTAAACAAACAGGATGACAGTCACCTACAGAGGTAGAAATGCAGCTAAAAGTGTAAGGACATGCATCGACACGGATGCACGCGGACACACCGCCCACCTTGGAGAGGGGCAGGGAATATGTTCATGACGTATAAAATCCTTAACGAAATTAAGAACACACGGACTGTTTAGACTTGAGGATTCGCCAAGAGACAAAGACCGCAGACAAGATGAGCACAGATGGTCACCAGCAGCAACAGCCTAGTTTACCAGGCAAGCACCAGATGAGCCTGGCCCATGGCCGGGCTCTGTAAGTAGAAAAACTCTCGAAACTCATCAAAGATGAAGCAAAGGATAAAATAAGTTGTAGGATTTAAAGAGCACCAAGACCTGTACGATAAAAACTACTGCCAATAATTAAAAAGTAAAATCAAATACATATAAAAACACCCAAACGTAACTTAGGTACCAAGAATAAAAACATTTATTGGGAACACACAATGTAAATAAATAAATACACTCAAACCAAGTAAAAATAACTTGCATCAATTAAAAACCCATTATACTGCCAACGTTAAAAAGTCTACTAAAATTTCCCCGAGGTCCCTTGAGGCACCTAAGTAATAGTAGCAATATGGTCGTCAAACTTTTAAGTACATTTGCTGATGTTTTCAGGAATCACCCTCCTCACTTTGTCTCGGATGAGGCCTCCTGGCTGAGTGCTTGATCAATCAGGCATTTAATGCTTGCCGTACGCAGTCTGGTGTAGGCACGTTAGCCAGGCTCATCAGGAACTATCTTAAAGATAGAAATCTACTGGTAATTCTTCTTATGTTTACAGCAGGTGTGTTGTGTATGCAGGAACCAGGAAGGTGACATACAGACCATGGCGGGAACACACAAAGAAATTCAGACGAGGACGGAAAAGAAACAGGAACACGGAATGAGACCATGACGGGGATCTAGACGGCTGGCAGACGGGGAAAGAAGCCAGGACAGAGATCTGGACAGGAGACAGAAGAGACTGGAGCCCAGCAGGGTGATATGGACGGGTGACAGACGGGAATGAAGCCCAGGAGGGTGATGTGGACGGGTGACAGACGGGAATGGAGCCCAGGAGGGTGATATGGACGGGTGACAGACGGGAATGAAGCCAAGGAGGGTGATGTGGACGGGTGACAGACGGGAAGGACAAACCAAAGTAGGGACAGGAGAGAGGGGGAGACCCCCCACACTGCACACATGGTATCACTGCCCCATCACAGAACCTGCGCTCTGGGGGGAAATATTCAAATCAGTCCTCGCTCTGCAAGTTAAATTTCCTCGAGTGGGTTCGTTCCAGGTATTGAACCACACCAGGGGGAGTGGGCTGTTGACTCTCTCTCTCTCTCTCCCTCTCTATTTCTCTCTCTCTCCCCTTTGCCACTTATGATATTACTGCTTGTCTGTTTCCGCCTCTCTGGCTCCGACTTGCTTCTCTCTCTCTCTCTCTCTCTCTCTCTCTCTCCCTCTTTATTTACTCTCTTCATGCTTTCCCTTATGACTTTCTCCTCCAATGTTTTTAGCTGCTACCACTACAATCACTATCAACTATTACTACTACTATCTACAACAGCAATACTACCACTGACTATAATCACTGCCAATTACCATCACCTGGCGTCACCCTCACCACAACCGCCACAATCACCATGAACGCGATAACCACAATTAACTACTGCAACCACCACCCCACCAACATCAACTATTCACTAATCAACCACCAATTGCCACCAAAATCACCATCTACCTCATCCTCAACCACAACCACTACCAATTATCATCAAATACCACAATATAAACACTCAACTGCCATCACAATCACACCACTACCATCTAATAACGCAATATTAACACACAACCATCACCTACCACCATCAACAAGCATTAACTACCAACAACTGTTTCGTTTGTTTCTTAAAACATAAGAGTGAGGGCGCCACACTTCCAGTTTCCCCTCACCCCTGCCATCCTCCCCACGGGCGAATCACTACCTACTTCCCAAAATTGCTCCCCATCAATTCCTCTAATGGAAATAAATTTTAAAAATCGCATGAGGGTGTAGAGAGCCGGGGTGTGGGGAGAAGGCGTTTGGGGAGCAGGGGTGCGTGGAAAAGGCGTTTGGGGAGCAGGGGTGCGTGGAAAAGGCGTTTGGGGAGCAGGGGTGCGTGGAAAAGGCGTTTGGGGAGCAGGGGTGCGTGGAAAAGGCGGATGGGGAGCAGGGGTGCGGGAGGAGGCTCGAAGGAGGGTCAAAAGGCTGCAGGAGGATGAGAATGTAATAAGAGGAGCCGGGAAGTAGTCCTCTTGATTGAAACAGACAAATAAACAGATCGACACACACACACACAATAATACATTACTGTGTAAATCAAACAAGGACGAGGAAATGAACACTGGCAGCAAGTTGGTATAAGTGGACGTGAAAGAGACTAGTGGAATGTGAGTGTCCGTGGCGTGTACTTGCAGTGGTGGCGCCGGCTGCGACACCCACTAGCACGGCTGTTGCTCTCTCCGCCAGGATACGTCAAGCATTTCATTACCAAGAATATGAGCTCAGCGAAGTGGGGAAGCTGCAGACGGGTGTCGGAGTTCCGGTCGCCGAGCTCAACACTGACACAGAAAGTGAGAGAGAGAGAGAAAGAGAGCACCAGGTAAACGGTAAATTACAGAGATGAAGAGAGGGAAGTGCTCCTACAGAAGAATGAGCGAGAGAAAACAAAGAAAGGAAATAATTACTGGAAAGTAACAAGGGAAAGAAAAGTGACTGATAAAAGGAAAGTGGCGCTACACAGAAAAGTCTGAAGGTTCAGCACTGGTCAGAGAGGAACCAGCGTTGATCAGAGTAAAATGGCAGCATCGGGAAGGCGACCCTTAACGAGAATTCAATGAAAACAAAACCCAAGGGAAGAAGAAAGAACGAGGCTCGTACCACAGCCTGAGTGGCAGGTGGTAGCAGCAGCAGCAGTGGCAACACCACCATCAGCAGTAACTGCAGCAGAATTAGTAACAACAGCAACATTAGTAACACTAGCACATGATGCAGCAGTAACACTAAGAAGACTTATACCACAAATAAAGCTTCTTTGTCACAGCCACCATCATGCTAGCAGTCCTTGTTGGCTTTCTCCTAGTATTCAACTTCCTCTTCCTACTTCAGCTACTTTTCCTCTTCCTCCAGCCACTGTTGCTCTTCCTCCTCCAGCTGCTGCACCTCTTTCTTCTCCAGCTGCTGCACCTCTTCCAAGTACTGTTCCTCCTCCTCCATGAGCTACTGTTCTCCTCTACCTATCGCTCTTCTTCCTTCTCCAGTTACTGCTGCTCTTCCTCTTCCAGCTACTGTTTCTGTTAGGCCTGGGTTACAACAGAGTGGAGTTAATCTAGTGATTTAAAAAACTCCATGGCCAAACAGCCTATTATCCTCCATCACGCGCCGGCCAAAGCGCAAAAAATAACAAATAGCTCTAACACTGGCAATTTAAAGCTGGTGGTAATGTAAACAATGTTATCCACGTTATTGATATCAATGTTCATGTGTGCTTACGTCGCTCTCCTTAACCTGCTTGTGTGTGTGTGTACTCACCTAGTTGTGGTTGCAGGGGTCGATTCACAGCTCCTGGTCCCACCTCTTCGCTGGTCGCTACTAGGTCACTCTTCCTGCTCCATGAGCTTTATCATACCTCTTCTTAAAGCTATGCATGGATCCTGCCTCCACTACATCACTTCTCAGAATATTCCACTTCCTGACAACTCTGACTGAAGAAATATTTCCTAACATCCCTGTGATTCATCTGAGTCTTCAACTTTCAATTGTGACCCCATGTTGCTGTGTCCCATCTCTGGAACATCCTGTCTCTGTCCACCATGTCGATTCCTCTCAGTATTTTATATGTCGTTATCATATCCTCCCTATCTCTCCTGTCCTCCAGTGTCGTCAGGTCGATTTCCCTTAACCTTTCTGGGACTAGTCTTGTTGCAAACCTTTGTATGTGTGTATATACGCACCTATATGTGGTTGCAGGGGTCGATTCATAGCTCCTGGCTCCGCCAGAAGTGTGTGTGAGCACTCAGATTTTTTTTAAATTAACATCATTTAGCATACAAGATTAAGATACTTTTTACCAAACGCACATACTTCCAGTAGGTACTGGAGTTCCTCACGCAGGAGTGGAGTGCTTTGTTTACACAGGCCATGACAGTCCAGCAGGTACTGGTGTTTTCTAACACACTTTATCCCTGGATAACCTCCCACACCACTCACCTTCATCTTCTTAAGCATCTCTACATATTTCTATCAGTTCTGAGATAATCCCAGAAGGACTAATGATCGAAGAATTAAAGCTACTCCTAAATTTTTCGGATCAAATCTGCCTGCCTCCCATTGCCCAGGCGCAATGACTCCTACGGGGTTTCCGCTTCCCAGTAGTAGTAGTAGTAGTAGTAGTAGTAGTAGTAGTAGTAGTAGTAGTAGCAGTAGTAGCAGTAGTAGCAGTAGTAGCAGTAGTAGTAGTAGTAGTAGTAGTAGCAGTAGTAGTAGTAGTAGTAGTAGTAGCAGTAGTAGTAGTAGTACTAGTAGCAGTAGTAGCAGCAGTAGTAGCAGTAGTAGCAGTAGTAGTAGTAGCAGTAGCAGTAGCAGCAGCAGTAGCAGCAGTAGTAGCAGTAGTAGTAGTAGTAGTAGTAGTAGTAGTAGTAGTAGTAGTAGTAGCAGTAGCAGCAGTAGTAGCAGCAGTAGTAGCAGTAGCAGTAGTAGCAGTAGCAGCAGTAGTAGCAGCAGTAGCAGCAGCAGCAGCAGCAGCAGCAGCAGCAGCAGCAGCAGCAGCCGCAGCAGCAGCAGCAGCAATTTATGACAATTGTTGTTACTACAGCATTTGCAGACGCTTAATTTTTGGGGATTTCCACGCTAAACGATTCTTAGTTTGTATTCTTGAAAGGGGTTATGAAATTTGCCAGTCTTGCATATGCTGTTGATGTTAGGCAGTTTATTCCGCCTCTGGTGATGTAAACTCCCTTGTCTTTGTCTTTCTGAGACACCAGCAGTTTCTCCAAAGATATGCTATGCTCCATTTCTGGTCATCTTTCTCCTAAGATCCTCATTACCATGCAGTTATTCGGTTTGAAATCCAGTAGCCATTTGTCTGACCACTTTTTTAGTATGTCTAGGTCTCTCTGTAATATGTTTCTCCTCCTTCACTCTTTTATCACTTTATTAGCTTCTCATCTTCACCAACGGAGACACGTGATGCAGTCCCATCTGACAGGGTCCCAGTATGGGTGGTGGTGATGGTAGCAATGGTAATATGGGTGTTGGTGGAGGCGGCGGTGTTATGGTGGTGATGATGGTGAGAGAGGTGCTATGATAGCAGAGACTATTATAATATTTAGGGGAAACCGCTGAACCAGTACGGCCTCAAGAACATGTCACACTAGCTGCCATCTAGATACACTCAGAGTCCTCTTCCTCATGAACACGTCACACAGACACGCCCAGCGTCCTCTTCCTCATGAACACGTCACACAGACACGCCCAGCGTCCTCTTCCTCATGAACACGTCACACAGACACGCCCAGCGTCCTCTTCCTCATGAACACGTCACACAGACACGCCCAGCGTCCTCTTCCTCATGAACACGTCACACAGACACGCCCAGCGTCCTCTTCCTCAAGACGCAACATTGACTGCCAACGCCTCTTCATTCAACACCGGAAGCCCTCTTGATGCCTGGCTAAGACCTCACATACCAACTTCTTCATTCTATGTGAGAAGAGGCATAAGCCACCAATATTACGAGAGAGAGAGAGAGAGAGAGAGAGAGAGAGAGAGAGAGAGAGAGAGAGAGGGGGGGTTAAAATGTATTAATGTTAAAAATAGCAGAGAAGAATAATTTTTAGTAATTTTATTAAAATCATGGAAAAAATGCGTTTCACTTAAATCTGAAGCAAATTCCCTCCCCATACAGCTAAAGCCCCGCTCGTTTCTCTCCTGGCAGCACCATCCAGCTAGAGGCACTGCTCGTATAACCCATCACAGCACCATCCAGCTAGAATCTATAGTACCTTCAAAATCAAAATTCTGTTCGTGTCATCCCTTGTAGTATCATCCGGTTAGAGCTGGTGTGTATATGCAACTTGCTTTGAAAATTCATTTCACTTCAGTTAAAGCCCTTGTGATTGTTGACGTCGCGGAGGCCGTCAGCACATGTTTAAAGTATATTTACGCCTTTTAAAGATATAAAAACTAAGAAATTTATAAAAAAAAGACTTTAATGAACCAACAGATCTGAAGTTAAGGAGTCACCACAGAGTCATAAGAAAGTAAAGCAACTCTGAAAAGTAGCAAGGTAAAAAAAAGCAAGACGAAAAAGTAGTATAAAATGTAGGAAGGAAAAAAGTAGAAAGATAAAAACAGTAGCAAGATAAAAACAGTAAAAACATTAGCAAGACAAAAAACAGTAGCAAAACAAAAACAGTAGCAAGACAAAAAAGTAGTATAATAAAAAGTAACAAAATGGTGAGACAAAAGACACCAACTAGCGTAAAGATAGTTCTGATAAACTTTTATTAGATACACTTACCACCGTATTAGAGAGAAGAAAGTATCAACACAGGTACAGGCAACACAGGTGCAGGCAACACAGGTGCGGGCAACACAGGTACATGCAACACCAGTGCAGGCAACACAGGTACAGTCAACACCGGTGCAGGCAACACAGGTTCAGGCAACACAGGCACATGTAACACCGGTGCAGGCAACACAGGTACAGTCCACACAGGTGCAGCCAACACTGGTGCAGGCAACACAGGTTCAGGTAACACAGGTGCATGCAACACCGTTGCAAACAACACAGGTAGAGGCAACACAGGTACAGGTAACATTTGGAAGATAAGATTCACCAACACACGTGAAAAAAAATATTTCCTCTTGAAAACGTTAAAAGGGGCTGGTGTGCCGATGGATCTTAAGGGTGACGGGTCAGGAGGCAGCTGGGAGCAGGTTAAGGTTATTCTCTTTACCAATTCCCCAGCATTCCAGATACTGCTCTTGAAATTCAGGCATATTCGAAATCTTTTAAGACCACTACCAAGATCCTTCCCCTAAAAATGCCCTTTGTCAAGCAAAATACTTTACACGATGCTTGTGAAACGGTCTAGCTCTTGACTAAACTTCTTAAACCATCTTCAGATGATGCTTGTAGTAGTAGTAGTTGTTGTTGTAGAAGCAGTAGCATTAGCAGCAGTAGTAATAGTAGCAAACTTTGAATACACTTCAACGACACACTATACTACACATCAATTCCACTAAGGCTACTTATAAAGGCTACTTTATAAGTAGCCTTAAATAACATTTTCAACTGCTGATCCAGACATGTTTCCTCCCTGAAGTCACAAGCAGGCATTGAGTCCTTTTAATACATACCTGTAGTAGCTAACAGATTAGCAGATAGCAACCATACAAAAAGGTGCTACTGTGTGTGTGTGTGTGTGCGTGTGTTACCATTTTGTAGCACTTACAAACTACAACTTTTAGTATACACTCAATCTTATTTATGTGTGTTTCTTAAGATTCATTTTCATTTTAAGGGGTCTGGTGAACAGCGAGGGTGACGATCATTGGAACTATTAACAGATATACCTTTAATGAGTTTCGAGAGTCTTTCTACTCCCGGAGCCCAGCCATGGTCCAGGCTCGTCTGGTGCTAGTCTTGTCAACTAGGCCGTTGCTGCTGGTGGTCCGCAGCCCCACATATCCACCACAGGCTGGTTGATCTGGCAACTGCTGAAGATACCTGTCCAGTTTCCTCTTAAAGACTTCTACACTTGTTCCAGCAGTGTTTCTGATATCTTCTGGTAAGATGTTGAATAATCTGGGGCCACGGATGTTGATACAGTGTTCCCTTATTGTGCCCACCGCACCCCTGCTCCTCACTGGGTTTATTTTATATTTCCTCCCATAGATATATAGATGTCTATTAGCACCAGTCATGGTCCTCCAGCAGGGACTGCATCCCCAAGTATGGAGATACTACCACCAGTACTGAGGCATCACCACCACAAGTACTGAGGCACCACCAACAGTACTGAGGCACCACCACCAGTACTGAGGCACCACCACCAGTACTGAGGCATCACCACCAATACTGAGGCATCACCACCAATACTGAGGCATCACCACCAATACTGAGGCATCACCACCAGTACTGAGGCATCACCACCAGTACTGAGGCATCACCACCACAAGTACTGAGGCACCACCACCAGTACTGAGGCACCACCACCAGTACTGAGGCACCACCACCAGTACTGAGGCACCACTACCAGTACTGAGGCACCACCACCAGTACTGAGGCACCACCACCAGTACTGAGGCACCACCACCAGTACTGAGGCATCACCACCACCAGTACTGAGGCACCACCACCAGTACTGAGGGACCACCACCACCACTGAGGCACCACCACCAGTACTGAGGCACCACCATCACCAGCGTCACACAACAAGGTGGCCTCAGTACTTCTCCTTGACTCCTCTGGTTGTAGCTGCGCTATAAAGACCCACCATTAAAAAATAATATGCTCGGGCTTTCGTCATAATTACAGCCGTCAAACCCGTCCGGCCGCAGTCATTCCCGATTCCCAGGACCATTCCCAAATATTTATGACTTTCCAGATGGAGAGTAAAACACTAAAATGCCCTCATATCACTCCCGTAATACAGGGCTGAGTGGTGCTGGCGCTGAGTAGTGCAAGGTGAGGGGAAATATGTGGTGGCAGGAAGATGTGGCAGGAAGAGGGTGGGAGGAAGATGTGGCAAGAAAAGGAGGTGGGAGGAAGATGTGGCAGGAAGATGTGGCAGGAAGAGGTGGGAGGAAGATGTGGCAGGAAGAGGTGGGAGGAAGATGTGGCAGGTAGAAAAAGAAGAGGTGGCAGGAGTAGGTGGGGAAGGAGAAAGAGGGAAGGGACATGGGATAAAGAAGGGAGTGTGTTCTTACCTGATGTCTACCTAGAGATGGTTACCAGGTCTCCTCTCCCAGCCTCCCTCCCTTCGCACGCCTCACTTCCTAAGGTAAAGTGGCTGCTTGAGAAACTCTGTGGAAACTTACAACACCCTTAAGTCAGGAAGGTGACACAGCATACTATATTACACTCGTCCAAGATGACACCGCACCATTTTGCAGTCTTCACGCTACTCAGAAACATCGTACTCACCAAAAACTCGACGTTTCGGTCCTGGCCTACTGTCAAGTGACAATGATCTTTGATGAGTGATGTTTAGTGAATAGTTCCAGTCACAGTATTGTGACTCTTTGTCCACACATGTAAAGTGTTAATTGAGAGTGTATAAGAGTATCTGTCTAATGATCAGTATGAATGTCGGGAGAACAATTACACGTCGACACTCATCACTGGATCCAAGTATAGATGCAGGGAGAACAAGTATAAGTATGCACTCCTCCCTGGATCCAAGTATAGATGCAGGGAGAACAAGTATAAGTAGACACTCCTCCCTGGATCCAAGTATAGATGCACGGAGAACAACTATAAGTAGACACTCCTCCCTGGATCCAAGTATAGATGCAGGGAGAACAACTATAAGTAGACACTCCTCCCTGGATCCAAGTATAGATGCACGGAGAACAAGTATAAGTAGACACTCCTCCCTGGATCCAAGTATAGATGCAGGGAGAACAACTATAAGTAGACACTCCTCCCTGGATCCAAGTATAGATGCAGGGAGAACAACTATAAGTAGACACTCCTCCCTGGATCCAAGTATAGATGCAGGGAGAACAACTATAAGTAGACACTCCTCCCTGGATCCAAGTATAGATGCAGGGAGAACAAGTATAGGTGGACACACTCCTGCCTGGGTCGCTCTCCTCGACACCACACATGTATATTCCATGACTTGTGTTTACCTCTTGCATACCAACGTCGCAGCCAGCCGGACACTCCCAAACTTCTCCGCTTCACTCTTGAAATTAGTATTATTGTTTTGTCTACGTAGCAGCTTAAAATTTTGGCCTAAATATTTAACCTGGAATACATTTTAATTACATTAAGGTCAATTTACCCATATAGAACAGAGAAAAAAATGTTGTACACAGATTAACTTATATACAAAAGCACTTATAAAATCCGGTTTCAACACTATCATTCATGATGCAAGTTCCAAGGATACCTCACCATATATGACTAACAGCATACACTATCACCTTCCACAACTGTCACCATACATATGGAACTGCCAAGAAAAAAGGGAAGGACGCCTTCCCAAGGATCCCTGCTTGGACCCCCGCCTCTTTCTGTAGGTTACCTGTAACCAGTTTTGGGAATCATCACCCCCACGACTCAGTACCAGACCAGGTCTTTCGGTTGCTGGTCGCATCGACCAGGCTACTGGTGCACCTTTGAAGAGTTTCGAGAGTTTATCTACTCTCTGAGCCCGGCCATGGGCCAGGCTCGTCTGGTGCTTGCAGATCAATGCATGCCCCACAGCCTGGCTGATCATGAACTGACTTGAGGAGCTTTTCAAGTTGCCGATGAAAACAATCAGGAAGTGATTCAGTTCCCTCTTAAAAACTTTTACGTTTCTTCCGGCAATATTTCAAATACCGGCTGGTGAGAGATTTTATTTGAATCAACTCTTATAAACATAACTAAATGAGTGCACCATACTTAACAATACAATGTTAACATGCAAATATTTTCATACTATTTCAGTGGTTTTAACTGTAACTGCATTTCGTGGGTCATTCGTTACAAGGCGTGATGGATGCTCGATCCTCCGGCCACTAAACTCGTTCTGTGACCAGTCAGGTTGTTGGTGATATCAACATTTCAAGTTTCTTCTCTGTAACTCTGTTTAATGTTCACATTTCCTCTGTTCCATATCATCCACATACCCTCCGTTCTTCATGATCCACATACCCTCCCTTCCTCATCATCCACATACCCTCCCTCCCTTATCAACCACATACCCTCCCTCCCTCATCAACCACATACCCTCCCTTCCTCATCATCCACATACCCTCCCTCCCTCATCATCTACATACCCTCCCTTCCTCATCATCCACATACCCTCCCTTCCTCATCATCCACATACCCTCCCTTCCTCATCATCCACATACCCTCCCTCCCTCATCATCTACATACCCTCCCTTCCTCATCATCCACATACCCTCCCTTCCTCATCATCCACATACCCTCCCTCCCTCATCAACCACATACCCTCCCTTCCTCATCATCCACATACCCTCCCTCCCTCATCATCTACATACCCTCCCTTCCTCATCATCCACATACCCTCCCTTCCTCATCATCCACATACCCTCCCTCCCTCATCATCCACATACCCTCCCTCATGATCCACATACCCTCCCTCATCATCAACATGAGTCCTTCCCTTGCATCCACAGAGTGTACCACAATTTTCTTCAGCCTTGTATTTTCACCGCCCAACATATCGTGTTTTAAAGTCATTTCAATGTCGTAAAAACTTTCATTGCCATTTCTCGCCCGTAATAATTTCGAAGCTATTTCTTTACTGTCACCCAGATTCGTTATGGCTAATTTACCGTCACTAATGCTCACGACGACGGAGCTTTCGTCACAGTGAGCAAGACAAGAAACCCTGAGTGAGCATAAGAAAACCTGAGAGACAACGAGACGAATAAGATAAGACCTAAATATGCAAGACAATACGAGTGCGCAAGACAATATGAACAAGATAAAAACTGAATGACCGAGGCAATAAATAGGAGTGAACAAGGAAAGAGGATGTGAGTGCGCAAGGCAATAAGCAAACCAAAACCTAAGTGAGCAAGAGAAAGGAGGTGAGTGAGGAAGACTAGCATGGAGGAAGAGTGGAGAGGACAGGCAGCAAGGCGGCACCTTGGGTTATAAAACAAGTGTCATCAAGGATCAAAGTTGTGCTTGGGGTCAATAACTGGCGGCCACGATGGCTCGTTGGCCCCAACACTAAAAACTAGATATGGACAATTTAGCGCCAGCCTCCAATGATAAAAGGTGAGGCAGTAGGCAATAAAAGTGGTAATGGGTGTTCACTGCCTCCGCCAACTGAAACGATCATAGCACAACCGTAAAACTTAATATATATATTGTTCCGCTCAGAGTAAGATAAGAAAGAAAAGGGTGATGATAGGATGGGAGGGAGAAAACAGAGGGAGGACGGATGGAAGGAAGGAGGGAGGGAGGAAGGCAGATGTGGATGCCGTAGTGTAAGGGGGAAAGGGTAGAGGGAATGTCAAAGTCTCTGAGGACGCATTAATGAGATGACTCAGCTGTGGATGAGTTACCTCACTGTGAGAATTAATCTCACTGTGCCACTGCTAGAGGAAAACTGCTGCTGCTGTTGCTGCTGTTATATAAGCACTTGTATATCTAAGCATTTCTGAGTTTTGTGTCAGAGATAAAAAAAATACATAAGAATTTAGGAATATCTTATATTCTCCTTTTTTTTTTGATAGAAAAGGAGAAATTTTATCCCAAGCTTCATCGTTCTCACAATAACCCTCACATAGGAGAGAGAGAAAAGCTTATGACGACGTTTCGGTCCGTCTTGGACCGAAACGTCTATGTGAGGGTTATTATTTGTATAGTGGATAATGCAATATACTTTTATTCTGTTATCTGCTGTGCTAGTTGACCCGCCCCTAAGGTAAATCTTTCTAGTATTAAACTCTGATGTAAACATCACGACACATTAATTAGCAGCTTGATGCAGAGCAACATAATTTATAAGAAAGCCGGGAAGGGCAGACTAGAAGAGACTCAGCCGAGATGAGAGAGCCGGCAAAAGAGCTCTCATGGATGGAGCACTAAAACATACACTTCCTGACCACTTTACTCCCAGCAATACCGTCCCATTCTGTATAGAGATATTTGTAAAATATTTGCAGTGTAGTAATTAAGCTGTAGTAAGAAAAACTTTGTTATTAGTAAAAAGTTCAGCAAATGGTTAATTTCGTGTTTTTGCCTAACCCTCTTCTTCATCCCCAATTTCCTCCTTAATTAATATAATGAAATGGGAAGAGCTTCGGATCTGGTGATTTGTAGACAGTGAACCAATATATATTACCCATGACGCGAGTGGAGGTAGTCAATTATATTACAGCTAAATCACCGGTGGATTTATGGTGATGATCAATTATTAGCTTGACGCTACCATCAGAATACCACTCAGGACAGCAGACTCAACACCCATTCCTCAAGCCCGGGAATCGAACCCAGGACCTTTCTGGTTGCAAGCCGAACACTCTATCCTTTTAAAGTGAGGTGAGGACCGCGCATTAGTCCCCTCACTTGTTCTTGCCCAAGCAAGCATTAAATGACACGCAGTTATAATTGTGATGCCAGGGCTTGTATTTTAATTTAAAATATCACATCTGTTAACCAGACCCATTAATTATATCTCATGAGTTGTCAGCGGGAAAGTTAGCTCACAGAGCTGAGGAAATACCTTTAATGAGTTCCCAGAGTTTTTCTACTCTCGGAGCCCGGTCGTGGACCAGGCTCGTCAAAGATTGGAAGAAAGCTCCACAACACTGGGGAATCATGACTCACGAAATCGTACTAATACGATCGCAAACAAACCACGGAACGGGTGGGGTTTCAACCCATGGTGACTGAGTCGTAAAACTGGCCTGGAGTTTTGAGACTCACTCGCTATGGAAACAACACCTGTTATCTGCTAATAGCTCAGGGGATCATCACCACAACACCCAATCACACACTACACCTCATAGAGTGGATATTAAATATGTGAATAAAAGCTATTAAGATACACACAAAAAAGTGTGAGCTGAATATAAGTGGATGTTTGTAAGATTTACTTCCCTTTTTACACGTTCATGGAAAAAGCAGATGTTCAAGAGTGCAAAACATTTAACAGGCTTCCATTTCACACTGATATGACAGGATGAATAAGATACATGTGCAACATCTAGTTATCTTTACTATTCTTTGTATATATTTATATTATGTTCTTGTACTGTATTGATACCCAGATGTTACACATATGTCTAATTCACCATCTTGTCGGTATTTAATACCAATTATATGGTTTAGCAAGACACGTGAGAAAACACTAGGACATATTAAAAACCTCCATTCCAAATATTAAACAAGGCACTTTCACAGACTCCAGGCATTATGGCTCATCAGGTATATACAAAACATTTCCTCAATAACTTCTCCATTCCTTCCCCCACACACACGTACCAGCCACCATCTTTAAGGGGGGCGCCACAAGCCATTACACAATTCCTACTTACCAGGCCACAAAAGGCTGGTGATGCAAAAATGTGAGGCAGAGTTTAGGTGCCCGACTGTGAGTGGTGCTCCTCCCCCATTTTATCTTATCCTCCTCCTTCCCTTCCTTTATCTTTTTTTTGTGTTCATCCTTTTTATCCTTTCTCTCCTCCCTAAGCCACCGCTTTTCAAACATATCCTCGTTATTTTCAATAAGTGTCCCCTTAGCCTCCCTCCCTCCCTCTTTTCCACCATCTTCTGGATCCCCCCACCCTTCCTTCCCGTATTCTCCCCTCAGGTAGTAGCCGCTACTCCCACGCCAAACCTTGACCAGTACCCTCACGTCTCTGGCTGGCGCTATAAAACTTGCATGCCTCTCTGAGTAAACTTATAATGAACTGGCAAGGCTTGCCTATTTCACTCCCGGACACGTGCAAAACAACACTCACCTCACACAACGCTACACTAAAGTACATGGAAAAAAACATGTGGGAGTGACCATCTAACCCACCTACCTGCCAGCTACATTATAGAAGCACGAGGGAATGACCATCACACCCACTTATCAGTGAAACAGCCAGAATGTAAACACTGCATATGCAAACTTGTTATTTAAGAACCGAGACCAGAAATCTTAACACTGAATCCCTCGGGGTTTATACACACATCTACTTTAGGTTATAAAGAACAAAAGGACACAATACCGTGACTGGAACAATACACAAATAACCCTCACATAGGAGAGAGAAACTTATGACGACGTTTCGGTCCGACTTGGACCGAAGTCGGACTGAAACGTCGTCAAAAACTTCTCGCTTCTATGATTTGTGAATCTAATAGTCACCGAGGGAGTTTTAATAACAGGAGACATTTAAGGAACTAAGATTGAAAAAAAGGAGGAAAAGCATAGGCTTGCACAAGTAAAATAAGAGAACATTGTCAACATCAAGAGTCTTCAACAAATTACCAGCAGATATCTGAAAAATTCCCTGAAGGAAGGTAAAACTTTTCAAGAAGAAACTTGGCGAATATTTCCTTAAAATGTCGGGTTGTTATTGCTAAAAGAGCCTGCTGGCAGCTAGCACAATCTGGTTGACCAGAGGGTCAACAAGAAGCCTGGTCCCAGGCTGGGCTCAGAGGGAAGAATCGTCGAAACAGTCACAAATCTGCCACAGGTACATAACATACTTAGCGGATTAAGCAAAGTGGCATCGGTCAGCTTAAGAGTCGAAGTCACAGAACATATATGGCAACTTAAAACGCAAATGAGTTACCTGAAAGTATGGAGGGAGGGGGGACTGAGTGCCTGGAACTATTAGATTCTAAGGTGGGTGAGGCCCACACCATACAGAGTTTCAAGAGGAGGTACAATAGTGCCCCGCAGGCCAACAATCAACAGTCGGAACCAACTTAGTATTTACAAGGTGCGTAGACAGCGGAATGCAAATTAAATACACACCTTTCCTCCTTCCCACTCTCTCTACTTCTCTATTTATCTCCATTCCTCCCTCTAGTATATCCTTTTCATTTATATATCTCCCTCCCTTCATCTCCCTCTGTGTATCTATTTTCTTCCCTTCTCTAACTCCCTCACTATAAATGAATGACAGACGGCGCACATAAATTTGGCAAAGTGGTGACAAAATACTAACAATGAGTGTGAAGCAGCAAGAGTGGGCAACACACGGGTCATGACCGAGAGTAATGGCACAACAATGACAGTGATTGTTATCAAGAGCATAACAATACATCCTGTCATGCTCCGCCAACACTGCACCAACAATAACCACCACCATCAACATCACAAGCTGACGTCCCACAACACTACGCCCATTACACCATCACCAGTATCATCCTTGCTGTTGTTGTTGTTGTGTTTGCTACTGCTATTGTTGCTGCTGCTCTTTTAACACCTGCTGATACTTTATTGACTGCAATATTTTTATTACTGCTGTTTCCCATATCCGTGTTCTTAATGTTGCTATTTGTGTTGTTCATGTACTTAGCATTGCTAATACTCCTGTTTTTGGTTTTAAGTTTCATTACCGCTGGGGTTCTTGTTCTTAATTATGTTTGCTTTTCTTACAATTTCTATACCTGTCTACCTTTAGATGGCACTGGGAGGGAGGAATCATCACCCCCGCCACCCAATTCTGGAGTAAGCTTCCTCTTTGATGGCTCTAGCACGTAAAAAAAATCCCAGCTCGGCTGATAAGGAACCAGAGGAACCCTTCAAGCTCCCTCTCGAAGATCATTAAGGATCTGTTTGTAATTCCCCTTACATATTTACAGAGAGGAGTGACAAGTCTTGGACCCCTTACATTTACTGAATTATCTATTTCTGTACACTTTGTAAACCTACTTTTCAATGGAAGTATTTCGCATCGTTTGCTGTGCCTCCTACTTTTGGAGGGACTAATGTCAGTGTACAGATTTGGAACCAGTTCCTCTAGTATTTTACAGGTATACATTACAACGAATCTTTCTCACCTGTGTTCCAGTGAATACAGTTTTGGGGACTTTAGAAGCTCCAAATAATTTAGGCGTTAGAATATTTTCATTTTTATTGTATACAGCAGTGGTTCTTACTGTTTCTGCCTTTGTTGTTCCTGATGTTGCCTTCACAAGTTGCTGTTGCAGAGAGCAGGAAGAATGGGGGAAGGGGATAAGCTTTGGCTGTCAAGCTGTACCGGAGTAGCTCAGGCCCACTAGGTAAAGTATATACACTTATCCGTGTGTGGCTAGCAGTGTAAAGATGGTATACACTTATCCGTGTGTGGCTAGAAATGTAAAGATGGTATACACTTATCCGTGTGTGGCTAGAAATGTAAAGATGGTATACACTTATCCGTGTGTGGCTAGAAATGTAAAGATGGTATACACTTATCCGTGTGTGGCTAGAAATGTAAAGATGGTATACACTTATCCGTGTGTGGTCAGCAGTGAAAAGATGGTGGTGGGAGTATGCTCTCTGACCTTGCTCTCACACTTTATCATTACTTCCACACGTTATCTGGGGTAAGACCGAGGAGAGACGGATGTCAGAATGGACAGCGGACCTCCAGCAGCAACAGCCTGGCTGACCAGGCTAGCACTAGACGAGCCTGGCCCATGGCCAGGCTCCAGTAGAAAAATTCTCGGAACTCACCAAAGGTATCCCTGCCTGTAGTCGACCTGCAGAAAAATGAACACTAATGCATACACAATTACTGAAAACATTTCGGTCCTGGAACCTCGATTACCTCAAAGTTCTCAGGGCCGAAACGTTTGGGATAAAGGTGTCCTAAGTGTATGTACTAGTATCCATTTCCCTCTAGTTGGTCAATTCGAGGGGTCATCGCTCCCGGGTCCTGGTCACATATCAGGTCTAAAGTCTATTTCTTCTCTGGAAGTCACTAGCCTCCAGTCCTCCCACGTCAACAAATTCCTGGTGCTCATTCACTGAAACTGCTTCACTCTGCTCATCGTCTGGAAAACCCTGTCCTCCTTTCAACCTCTGGAGACCTCTCTAATTACGAAGTAAAAATATTAGAAAGATATTTCTCTCTCTCTCTCTCTCTCTCTCTCTCTCTCTCTCTCTCTCTCTCTCTCTCTCTCTCTCTCTCTCTCTCTCTCTCTCTCGAACTTGAGTCGTTAAGTTAATGCCGCCTGACCCAGCTCCACCAAAGTCTTGCCAAGTTGGTGTGGATTAAGTCCTAAGTCACTCGCAGCTCAAGTTGTTCCCCAGAGCCTACGGCAGCCAAGGCAAAGCTGGGTCACACTCTCGTATACACACACATGACAACATTGGACCCACCATCATTCTGCTTCTTAATTATAGACGCAGAAAGCAAAATGAATAAACAATAATAGGGACAAGAAGGAAAAGAAGAAACAGGTGGCGAATGGCTGAGAGAGGAGAGAGACGAGCGGAGAGGAAAGTGAGGTGGAGGGAGGGCGGGCGGAAAGGAAAGAGGGAAGGAGAGGTAGCGAGCGAACACAAGTGAGGCGGTAATTAGTACCAGTGGCAGGGAGATTCACCGCCGCACCACCTCCACTAATGACCCTCACTAGAGCTAACAATGCCACCAGTTTCCACACTCAGCTCACAAAACCACCGCTACTGCTTAGGAAGGCAGGGTGGTAGAGAGGCAGGGAAGGAAGGGATAGAGGTAGTGAGGCTTACAGAGGCAGGCAGGAAGGGATCAAGGACGGTGAGGAGAAATCAAGGTGAGGAGAGAGGTGTGAAAAGCCTAGAGGAAGCAAGCAAGACAACGTTTTAAGATTAGAAAAGTTGAGTGTAAACTCGGTAATCTGCCAGTATAGTAAGACAGTGTTGCATGTGACGCTCATGTACCCATCAACCTGCTGTGAGAACCACCACCAACTTTCCTGCATCTCTACACCGACATGACTCGTCGACAACACTACCTGATCAAGGCTGCTCCGAAACAAAGACCAAGCCGACTGGGCGGTGACCCTAGTAACCACTTGTGAAGAAGAGAAAAAGAATGTCAACACATCAGCACTGAGGACCATGTTGGGCTGCAAACAAAACTAGTGACTGACACATCACAACTACACACTCTTGTATTAACGCCAACAACAAGAAATAAAAACATAATAAATAACATCAATATTGTTTTGCATATATACAAGGTCTTCAACCAAGCAACAACAAAATATCGTTTATTAGCGCATTCCTCACCAAGTCAAAGGCAATGTTTGCAGATTTCACAAAGGCTATTCCGACAACATGAATACCTGAGCGTAATATACACACAAGAGGTATAAAGTAGCTCGGGAGGAAGGTGAATGTAGCATTTTTAACCCGCTACAATAGCAGTGCTCACTAATAACAATCTAATTCGAAATATCTTGAGCTGTGGGACAATAGACCGGAGGGGCATGGTTTGCTCTATCTGTCTCCCTCTACCGACCATAGTACAGTACCCAGAGTATACCTGGAGGGGGTTTCGGGGGTCACCGCCCCCGGGGTCCGGTCCGTGAACAGGCCTCTCGGTGGATCAGGGCCTGATCAACCAAGCAGTTACTGCTGTTACAAACCTAAAGAACAATCAGAAATATCTGAGAGCTCTTCAAATGAAAATGCAACTGAGTGTTCTTGGAACACTGGGGGAGAACACTAAGGCTGCATACACGCACAGAGAACATTATGGCATGTTTCACGAACAAATGAACACGAAGGGTGAAGGCGACACGCAAGAAAAGAACATATGTAGTGAGGACTTCACACTAAGCATAAGTACAAAGGCTGTAGGGGTATAACAGTGAACTAAGGTACGGGGAGCAGGGTATAGACACTCAACATAGGCACAGCTGGTATAGAAGGCATCACATACAACACAGGCACAGCTGGTATAAAATTCATCACACACAACAAAGGCACAGCTGGTATAGAAGTCATCACACACAACAAAGCACAACTGGTATAGAAGTCATCACACACAACAAAGGCACAGCTGGTATAGAAGTCATCACACACAACAAAGGCACAGCTGGTATAGAAGTCATCACACACAAAGGCACAACTGGTATAGAAGTCATCACACACAACAAAGGGACAACTGGTATAGAAGTCATCACACACAAGAAAGGCACACAGCTGGTATAGAAGTCATCACACACAACAAAGGCACAACTGGTATAGAAGTCATCACACACAACAAAGGCACACAGCGGTTATAGAAGGCATCACACTCAACATAGGTTAGGGTCACGCCTGACAATGAATAATTCATGTATGGTAATGAGGGGCCAGAAATCCAGCCAAAGTGAATCAATCCAAGTACTTGACACGGTATTTGCTGACATGCAAATGTCAGCAGCAGCACTGAGGCAGCTTCCCCGTGGGGACAACCTTCCCACCACTTCACCAGTCGCCCTCGCTCTGGAAACTCTCAAACTCTGCCGTGAAAGCGAGAAGAAATATTTATTTGATTGAGGATCAATATAACATATCAGTACACAGATACAATGCAAAACTTATGGGCGCACACACACACACACACACACAGGGCAGGGAGCAGTAGTAGCAACCAGCGAAGAGGCGGGGCCAGGAGCTGCGACTCGACCCTGCAACCACAAATAGATGAGTAAATTGGTGAGTACACACACAATATACGAGTGTACACACACAGCACAATACACGAGTACACACACACACAGCACAATACACGAGTACACACACACACAGCACAATACACGAGTACACACACACACAGCACAATACACGAGTACACACACACACAGCACAATACACGAGTACACACACACACAGCACAATACACGAGTACACACACACACACAGCACAATACACGAGTACACACACACACAGCACAATACACGAGTAAACACACAGCACAATACACGAGTAAACACACAGCACAATACACGAGTAAACACACAGCACAATACACGAGTAAACACACACACAGCACAATATATGAGTACACACACACAGCACAATACACGAGTACACACACACACAGCACAATACACGAGTACACACACACACAGCACAATACACGAGTACACACACACACAGCACAATACACGAGTAAACACACAGCACAATACACGAGTAAACACACAGCACAATACACGAGTAAACACACACACAGCACAATATATGAGTACACACACACACAGCACAATACACGAGTACACACACGAAGCACACTAT
Organism: Cherax destructor; assembly: GCA_009830355.1. Lineage (NCBI taxonomy): Eukaryota > Metazoa > Arthropoda > Malacostraca > Decapoda > Parastacidae > Cherax > Cherax destructor. Next base: position 72,081 of record WNWK01005361.1, read on the forward strand.
ACGAGTATACACGAAGCACAACATTATACGAGTACACACACACAGCACAATACACGAGTAAACAAACACAGCACAATACACGAGTAAACAAACACAGCACAATATATGAGTACACACACACACAGCACAATACACGAGTACACACACACAGCACAATACACGAGTACACACACGCAGCACAATACACGAGTAAACACACACACAGCACAATATACGAGTACACACACACAGCACAATACACGAGTACACACACGAAGCACACTATACGAGTATACACGAAGCACAACATTATACGAGTACACACACGAGGTACACTACATACACGAGTACACAAACACAAGGCACCACCAAACAGTAATGCCCACACACCAAATAAAAACATCGCAAACGTGTGCCATTAGACTAGTACCGGAACTGAGAAGAGGAGCAAAAACGGCATCTCAATGCACTGGAAGATCGCAGAAAAGGAGACATAGTCACTACATACTAAAATACTCAGGAATATAGACAGGGTGGACAAGGACAAGCAGTTTACCCTGAGAAAGACCAAGAGGAGAAAACATGGAAATTGAACACCCAGGAACCACTTTTACACGAGCTATGTACACAAGCCACAACAGGGTAGGGAACGAGACAGTGGAGAATATTTTATCGCATGCTTTAAAAGCATGCAATAAAGACATCAACGTCAGCACACAAGTTCAGAGGCGGACTCAGGAGCTGGAATCCAACAACCGAACACTCAGGCAAACAGACATATGGCAAGTGTGCCTGGGTAACCAGGGATCTCCAGCGGACAAAGGAGTTTAGTTATTAACACAAGAATATATACACGATTCCCTCAATAAAATATAACATATGTCTACCTGGTGATGATCCAGGGGTCGTCGCCCCCCGTGGCCTGCTCTCCGACTAGGCCTCATGTCTGACGTCCTTTGTAGCCAGGCTCTTTGATGCTTATAGCTCGCTCGTCAACGTAATTACCACAACCTGGCTATTCAGATATTTATAATCACTGAACCTCTCATGCTTGCAGTCTCATGCTTGCAGTCTCATGCTTGCAATCTCATGCTTGCAGTCTCATGCTTGCAGTCTCATCCTTCCTTTAACTTCCAAATATCTTCCACATTTTAGCGTGCCTCTATTCTCTTAAGGAATTAATTACAAACAGTTCCTCAAATATTTTATATGAATTACCCATCAGGAAATACGCTCTGAAGGTTGCCTTAATTACCTCTAATGAGGGGACAATAATTATATGTAATTTAGCAATAAACAATCTCAAAGCGCAAGAGATCGCTGTCAGTGACATACCACACTATCAAAATATTTGAAAGTGTGCTGATAAGTTTGAAAAACACTTGACACTGAAATATTTACACCACCCAGTACATGGTGGGTTTAGAGCAAGAGGCTCGTGCCTCGATGGATCCCACTCTCATACAAATTGTTGTGTCGTCCGTGAAGGATGAGACAGTTTTGGAGCAAGTACCCCCGAAGGACACCACCACCTGAGTGGCAGAGGGTGGAGGCTAGAAAATGTGTCACAAAGGGTATATAGTACTTACTCCTTCCCATCTTAACCACTGACATAAAAACGCAAGAAGCAGCGTCGTGTCCTCCTTTACAAACACAGCTCACAATGTCGTATCACCCTTATTAAATCAGATAGAAACAATCATGAGGTGAATAGTATCTTAATAAGAAATTCATTATGATTCTAGTCACACGGACAAGACCAGTTTTTGGAGTATACGCCGGCATGGGACCCACACTCTCTCAAGCTTGGACAAATACAAAGGTGTACCACAAGACTAGTACATGAAATAACCAAGTTGTGCTATGTAGGAAGGCTCGGAGAGCCAAATGCCACAACGATACACAAAATAATTCACAGGAGACACGATCACAACATACAAGATGCTCAGGAACATAATCAAGGTGGCCAAAGAGTGTGATCACGAGGAATAAGACAAGAAAAAATCAACACAAGTGGAACACCCAAACGAACAGTCAAGTGGACTTCAGCGAAAAACAAAGAAACTTCTTCAGTGAGTTTTAAGCAAGTGCAAGGGATACACTAGGTGATATAATGAGCGCGAGGGATACACTAGGTGAGGAAGTAGTGAAGCCAAAATACAATGGGTTAAAGCGTCACATCACTCAACCACTGGCACCCAAACTGTTCAAAATGTGAAGTTTATTCCCTACAAAACACACAGTAGCACACACACACACACACACACACACACACACTATCAACACAAAACACCACAACTTTCTTAAACTTGCGAGAGGAGTTCATTTAGAGTCAGCGCGGGTCATCCTCTTAATACATTGCCCAACCCCCATCTGACATCTGAATTAATTTGCGTCCTCCAATCATTGATTTACATATTCACATTTCGTCACGGCATAAATAGCAACGGTAAACCAAAAACAGCAGTACTTGCAGGTGAAGCAGTGAACTGGGGATGCAGTCAGCAGAAGTTGTAGTCAGCAATTGTGGGTGGTTAGCAGGAACAGCAGTTAGCAGGGAAGACAGACAGCAACGGTAGTAATGAGGGAGGCAGTAAGCAGTCATGGGGCTAACAGTAAAAACAACAACTCTTCCTGAGAAAAAATAGCGATAATTTAAACAACAGCAACAACAACTATATACTGATATTTTGTTAGGAAAAAGGACAAGTATTTCCTGACACGGATCAGGAAATACTTGTTCTATATAAGTCGAAGACTTTAAGACCTACTAGTCTTGGACCTGTAAGGTCCCTAGGATCTCCCTACCAAATGCCATACGCAGCAGCAGCAGTAACAACAGTGTCACATAAAATATAAACAGCTTGGCACTAACAGCTCGGCAACAACAACGGCACGAACAAAAGCAGAAACAGTAGTAGTGTATTTACACTACCAGTAACAACAATATCAAGGGGAAAGTGGGCTGTCAACCTCGAGAAACAGCATCAGCAGCAGATTTAGTCCTGATCCGAACTGAAAACCCAACCTAAGGAGCAGTAATAACAGCAGAGTACACATATCAAAAGTATCGTTATGTTGAAAATAGTATAAAATACAGACAAGTTGAAGATTGAGACACATGTGCAACAGTGGGTATATTTATTGATTTGCCTGAAGCAGCTTACTGCGAGAAAGAAAAGTTTCCTCAATAAAGATACCCAAAATACCCAATATAAAATAAAATTAAAGCTTTACAAATAGTAGCAAAAAACAACTACGAAAGTCGAGTGAAAGAAACACCAAAAGCAGCAGCAACAACTATGATTGCGAAGAACCGGGAACATCACTACCAGTAACAGCACTGCCAGTAGCAATAGCAGCAGCAGCTACATCAGCAGTTGCAACAGCAACAGCGGCATCAGAAGCAGTAACAACAGAAGTAACAACAACTGGAGAGCAGAAGAGGTCCCAGGATTTCTGGTGGACAACTTTCAGTTTCCAGAGATCTCCAGCTGCTGGGCGATCTCCCACCCTCTCTGAGAGGACCTACGCCACCCCTCCCTCTCTGAGAGGACCTACGCCACCCCTCCCTCTCTGAGAGGACCTACGCCACCCCTCCCTCTCTGAGAGGACCTACGCCACCCCTCCCTCTCTGAGAGGACCTACGCCACCCCTCCCTCTCTGAGAGGACCTACGCCACCCCTCCCTCTGAGGCCTGAAGGCTACCTACGCCATACTTTCCTCCCTCTCTGAGTGTAAACCTACGCCACACTTTCCTTCCACTGAGAGGAAACCTACGCCATACTTTCCTCCCTCTCGGAGAGGAAACCAAAGTGGCACTTTCCTTCCTGCCAGCCTGAGACACTTGAAGGCTGGCTACCTTGGCCGCCTCTCTCCTGCAAAACATTAACCTCATACATACATCTTGCTTGCAACACACATGCATCATCCCTACCACAGCTTCCCACGCTTCATCTCCCGCCTAACATTTCATTCAAAATCGTTTCACGAATATCTTGACCGCGATTTATCGGGGGGAAAATAAATTCCACTGGGGCCAAATTATTTAACCCCCATCCTCATATATTTAAAAAAAATACGCTTACTGAAAAAGAATGTTGAACACATTTCTCCATATCCTGGTTTCAAGCTCCCATGCTCTAAATACGAAGCAATAAACATTCGGAAAACGTGCCCCTCTTGGCTCGAAAATTCTATAAAGTAAGTGTAATTGAAATACGGGGCGAAATTTCATTAAACAAACAAGAGAATTATTTCGTGCAGGTATCCTCTAAGTCACTGCGACTTGACCGCAACAATTTTGTGGCGTAGTCTCGTCCCAAGGGGGTGTGAATGTCGGCTCGTCCCCAGGCGGTGTGTCAGCTGTGTTGGGTACATTCCGCCGTTGCCACTCCTCTAGTCCTCTCGCACTCTCTTTCTGGCTCTCTCACTCTCCACTCTCACCCGCTCTCTCTCTTTACTAGACCATCCATCCCTTCTCCAAATTTCAATCCCTTTTTGCCTTCTCGTCACTCGTTTCACGTGTATTTTTCCCGTTTACCTTCACTGTCCCCCACTTCTAAAAACATTTGTCAGTGTACTGGAAACAAACAAATATGAGATTTAAAACCAACATTCCCAATAACAACGTTCACCTGGGTGTGAGATGAAAAAAAAAGTACATGGACGTACATACAGGCACGCAAGTGCTCGTTTCTGACAAACTAGACACTGAAGACAGGATAGAACGAGCATAACTCCGCTCATCTTAACTACAAAGAGGTAATCACACACCGGTATAAGACGGGTTTAGAAGCTGCAGGTCGATGCACATGAATACTGGCACTCGCACAATCACACGCTGGGGCTGTAACAACGTTAGCACTCCAATACTAATCAGCGAGGCTCTGGAGATGAGTGAGCTCTGCTGGTACAACTAGGCGAGTACACAAGAAAGCCATAGATTATACAATGAAGACGGGACACCACAAGCACAGCCTCGCTCCTGTGGCTACAAATAGATAATCCTCAATAAGTAATGACACCTGACTTGTTCCACAGCTGAGAGATGTGAATTATGAAGAGTGATTACAGGAACTAAATCTGGCGGCCCGGGAAGAGGCCCTACAGGTGACCCAGGAATTGATAGGGCGAAATAGGGATAAACTGCCTGAAATGCGAGAACAAGGAAGAACGTGACAGAGATAAAAGTTAACCAACACATTTTCTTGTCTAAGGACAACAAAAAATGGAATAAACTGGATGTCAAAGGAGTGAAGGTAAACACTATGTATACACAGTTGTAAGAGTAGGTACCAGAGGGCAAAACAAACAAAAGTAATGGTTTTCGATGAAGTCATGAGGGGCCAAAAGCTAAGTGGCTGACTTTTCTCATTTTTAAAATTTGTAAACTCTAAAGAAACTTTTTAACCTGAAATTTACTTGTGAATTCTAAGAAATTTTACATTGGCTGTTCTAGATACGAGCCTGGCCCATGGCCGGGCTCCGAGTGGCAAGATTCTCGAAACTCATCAAAGGTAAGGTAGTGTGAACACGAATGACTCGAGACTGTATGAGCAAACAGTTGAATCAACAAACAGTAATAAGCCGGCTCTGATAGGTAAAGTACCGAGACCACAAATGTTTTTAATATATATGAATATGAGAGATATAACAACACAAGAGACACCTGGACAGACTAGATGTGACTGCTAGAAAAAAATACAAGCCATACAAATACAAGAAGATGCAGTCTGGATGAGTAACTAGAAAAATTACAAAGGTTTGCAAACAAACTGGTCCCGGAAATCAGAGGAATGCACTATAAGAGCAGGTTAAAAGAACCAAACCTGACAAATTTGGCTTTGAAATGAGCTGAAGTATGATAACAGCTCTTAGCCTGTAAAACTGATGTGTAAAAAAAATTAGGCTCAAAAATATTGAGATGAACTGATAGGGTAGTCAGGATAGACTGAAAGAGAAGAACTAAGGCACGTTAAAAAAAACAACTCATTGTAGCAGTTACCAATTAATTCCAGGACACGCATATACTGGTAACACCTCTCCACGGTGTTGACGAGCGTGGGAGGGGAGAGTATGGCACACTTAACACCTCTCCACGGTGTTGACGAGCGTGGGAGGGGAGAGTATGGCACACTTAACACCTCTCCACGGTGTTGACGAGCGTGGGAGGGGAGAGTATGGCACACTTAACACCTCTCCACGGTGTTGACGAGCGTGGGAGGGGAGAGTATGGCACACTTAACACATCTCCACGGTGTTGACGAGCGTGGGAGGGGAGAGTATGGCACACTTAACACATCTCCACGGTGTTAACGAGCGTGGGAGGGGAAGTATGGCACACTTAACACATCTCCACGGTGTTAACGAGCGTGGGAGGAGAGTATGGCACACTTAACACATCTCCACGGTGTTAACGAGCGTGGGAGGGAGAGTATGGCACACTTAACACATCTCCACGGTGTTGACGAGCGTGGGAGGGAGAGTATGGCACACTTAACACATCTCCACGGTGTTAACGAGCGTGGGAGGAGAGTATGGCACACTTAACACATCTCCACGGTGTTAACGAGCGTGGGAGGGGAGTGTGTGGCACACTTAACACATCTCCACGGTGTTGACGAGCGTGGGAGGGGAGAGTATGGCACCCTTAACACATCTCCACGGTGTTAACGAGCGTGGGAGGGGAGAGTGTGGCACACTTAACACATCTCCACGGTGTTAACGAGCGTGGGAGGGGAGAGTGTGGCACACTTAACACATCTCCACGGTGTTAACGAGCGTGGGAGGGGAGAGTATGGCACACTTAACACATCTCCACGGTGTTAACGAGCGTGGGAGGGGAGAGTATGGCACACTTAACACATCTCCACGGTGTTAACGAGCGTGGAGGAGAGTATGGCACACTTAACACATCTCCACGGTGTTAACGAGCGTGGGAGGAGAGTGTGGCACACTTAACACATCTCCACGGTGTTAACGAGCGTGGAGGAGAGTATGGCACACTTAACACATCTCCACGGTGTTAACGAGCGTGGGAGGGAGGTGTGGCACACTTAACACATCTCCACGGTGTTGACGAGCGTGGGAGGGGAGAGTATGGCACACTTAACACATCTCCACGGTGTTAACGAGCGTGGGAGGGGAGTGTGTGGCACACTTAACACATCTCCACGGTGTTAACGAGCGTGGGAGGGGAGAGTATGGCACACTTAACACATCTCCACGGTGTTAACGAGCGTGGGAGGGGTGTGTGTGGCACACTTAACACATCTCCACGGTGTTAACGAGCGTGGGAGGGGAGTGTGTGGCACACTTAACACATCTCCACGGTGTTAACGAGCGTGGGAGGGGACAGTGTGGCACACTTAACACATCTCCACGGTGTTAACGAGCGTGGGAGGGGAGAGTGTGGCACACTTAACACATCTCCACGGTGTTAGGAAGAGCAGGAGAAGTAAGAGGGAGACTTGCACTTTTTAACACGGCTCCCTGATTAACTTAGGTGGCAGGAGAAGAAATGCTTTCTTTTTAACAAACCTCTCAAAGCCTCAAACCGGAATTTATGTGAAGCAAGTACGTGTAAGGAAAGTTGGAGGGTGCTGTGTGCGTGCTAGGCGGAGATGTATTTGCTGGGGTCGAGACCCGGCTCCTGGTCCAGCTTCCTAGGCTACTTTGATTTATGGTTTCTCAGACCTCATCACATTTACTCGAAGCTGTGTATAAATAGAGCTTTGCTCCACCACCACATCCTCCAAGTCCACTTTTCAACTACCCCACGACTAAAGAAATACTTCCTTACATCTCTATGGTTCATCTTATCACCAATGAACATGATGCTCAATGGTGGTCAGTTCCAGCTGCTTAGATATGGAAAGAATAAACTCAAAGTGAACACTGTATAAAAAAATCACGAGGATCGTCAAACAGAACGAAATGAACACTTGAAAAAACCTGCGAGTAATTATGTCAACTGACCTTTTTTTAAAGCCAGTAAGACCAAGGTCGCGACAAACAGGAAGATAATGGGGTGAATAATGAGAATTTCCAAAACTAGAGAAATAGTGCCAATGGTGACACTTTTCAAATCACTAGTGCTCTCTCATTTGGAATATTGCTCAGTGTTGACGGCCCCGTTCAAGAGAAATATCAAAACTGGAACAGATAGAGATCATTTACGGCTCACATAGAGCCAAATTTTTTTTTAAATAACTGGGAATGCCTTAAAGTCCTAATTATGTACTCACTGGAGCGGAGGAGAAAGAGGTACATTATAATGTATACCTGGAAAGTACTTTAGGGCCTTGTCCCACCCAAATCTGCACACTGCCATAAAAACATACTGGAGGGAGAGATATGGGACGAAGTGCAAAATAAACCCAGTGAAAAGCAAGGGTGCCGTGGACAAAATAACGTCCGTGTCCACAGACTATTCAACCAACATCTTACCAGAAGACATCAGAAACACTACTGGGACAAGTGTAGAAGTCTTAGAGAGGAAACTGGACAAGATTCTTCACCAGGTGCCAGATTAATCAGGCTGTGATGGATATGTGAGTTAGTGGGCCACCACTAGGAACAGCTTGGATGACCAGGCAAAAACCAGACAAGCCTGGCTCAAGGCCGGGCTCTGGGAGTAGAAAAACTCTCGGAACTCACAAAAGGTATATCAAAGCTAAGATAAAGGTATTTATCGTCCACCTATGTCCACTTGATAATGGTCCTCTTAATTCAGCCCATCCCTGTAAATTACTTTTGAGATTTTTGCATATCTTGATCATGTCTTCCCTTGTCTTTCCTGCAAGGTCGTCAAGTTCGCTTCCTTCAACCTCTCCTCACAGTGCTTTCCACTCAGTTCTGGTACTAGTCTGGTTGCAATGCCTTCGACCTTTTCAAGATAGTGGTGTTTGACCAGGGGTGGAATCCATGCCGGGACTCCGTACTCAATGACTGGTTTAATGTATGTCGTGTATAAAGTTGTGAAGGATTTTTGTTGAGAGAGAGAGAGAGAGAGAGAGAGAGAGAGAGAGAGAGAGAGAGAGAGAGAGAGAGAGAGAGAGAGAGAGAGAGAGAGAGAGAGAGAGAGAGAATGACAAGAGGAAGGAGGGCGAGTGAGAGGTTCAATGAGCTGAGAGATGAATGAGAAAATAAACAGGTATGTTGGGCAAGTGGGCGGAGCTGTGAAGCCAGGAAGAAAATTGTGGAGTGCTGCGAGCAGAGTGAGAAAATAAACGGTGTAAATGAGTGGGTGGTGGGGAGTGTAACAAGTGGGGGCGCGAGAGTGAATGGCAAAAAGAGAGAGAGAGAGAGAGAGAGAGAGAGAGAGAGAGAGAGAGAGAGAGAGAGAGAGAGAGAGAGAGAGACAACATGACACTCAAGCAACAAATGATACATGTTAAACACTATTTAGTACCTTACCTGTCATTATTTGATGGTTATCACTATCACTATCATACATTACACCTCCACTTGACCCATATAACATCCATCCCCTTTCCCATCCTACACCTCCCTTCTACTCCCTTACCCTTTCTCTTCGATATTCCCTTACATCTCCACCCCTTCTATATGCTCTACAACCCATTACACTCGGCCCTCTAAACGTTCCTTACACATTTCCTTTACACCCATTTCCCTGCCCTTTCTACACCCTACCATTAATTTTAACATCTTTTTTCCTCCCCTCTCTACACCTTCATCACTTCCCCACATTCCTCAACACCTTACCCTATCCTTCAACATCCAGGAAACAATGCGTCGGAAAACTAATCCTGCTGGACGTGTTCAAGTGCTGGGTAAGCGGTATGTGTGTACCTAAATGATGCTAATTGGAAACACCTCAAGTCTTCCCCCTCTCGAAGTTTCCTCCTGCCCCTCAAAAAATCGTCTTATCCTTGTATAAAGTTTTTACTCTGGCCTCCTCCGGTACCCCTGATGGTACATCTCTCTTGTCAAGAATATCATTGGTGGAGTCCGACTGCGGCTGCCGCGGGGGTCCTGATTTATGCCACTCCGCTTATATCTGATAATCCAGCTGGTGGCCTGCCAATAGCAACAACACCCAGCTGCATCTTGCAAATCCTCGAGCGAATTTCGACAGCAAAACTCAGGAAACTCTTTTCGTATGAAATTCCCTGGAGTGAGAGTGGGAGGGGAGGAGGATTATTAAGTGTGTATCTGTGTATTTAACTAGTTTTATCTTATCTTGTTGTTTTATTTTATCATGTTGTTGGCCCTGTCTTTTAATTCTCACCAACCAGCTTTATTAATTTCTGTCCTTCAGGGCCGATCATACTCTTAAAACTGTGTATGGTGTTTACTCCGCTTTGGAAAAATAAAAAAATAAAAACTGGAACTGAATATATGACAAACTCAAACCACTCAATAGAGTGAAATATTAGAAGTGATAATGTCAATATATCTAACATTCAATGATCACAACACTGTTACTGTCTGTCACACCAGTAAGGAATAAGAGACAGTGGATAGACAAAAGCTTCATAACAAAGATACCAAGCCAATGCTGACACTCTCAAGTCACTTGGTCTCTCTGAACTGCAAAACCGCAGCACAGAGACCCTTGGGAACTCCTGTAGTTCCTAGAACTCTACTCCTTGGAACGTAAGCGAGAAAAATGCATCATAAGCTACACCTAGAAAATTCTGTAGTGTGTGGTCCCAGACCTGCACACTGAAACTACTCCCTACGAACAAGAGTATCGGTAAACGTGCACAACACCTCCAATGAAAACCAGGGGCGCAGTGAATACAGTAGCAGATAATTCATTGTCACAGATATTTTACCGTGTTCCTCTTCACCATACTATTGATCACCATATTCACCCTCGATGTATACTCTACCTTCTAAAGCAACTCATCTTCCTCTCCCTAAAGGTGTTTTTCCTCCTGTGCCAACTGAACCGGTGTCAGCGCCTCCTGCTGGTCCTGCTCCTCCTGGACCTGCATATTCCTGGGCCGTAGTGTGCACTTTCTCCCAGCCTGCCTTGAGTTGGGTCCCACTGCACGCTTCATATGCCAGCAACATTATGATAATAGCTCTTGTTATTAGTGCTGGATGCCAAATTAGACGCTTGGTTTCAGTGCTGTTCGGATGTGTTGGCGGTGGCGTTGTTTGTGGTGTTGTGGTGTTAGTTGTGCTGTGGTGTTATATGTGCTGTGATGATAGTGGTGCTGTAGTAGCAGTGACAGTAATAGTTCTGTGGTAATTGTGTTAAGATGACGATGGGTAATCGAGCTGTGGTGGTAATGGTGTTGCTGAGGCGATGGCTCCTGGGACAATCACCGCCGTAGCTCGATCTTAAACAAGGTCTCCTGCTTGACAGCCAGGCTGACGTAGGTGCCACAACCCAGCTAATCCAGGACAATATAGAAATTTATCAAATTCCCTCTTGAAGGCATCTGTTGGTAACTTCCCGTATTTTCCAAGGGAATGTGTATAAAGGCACAATTTACTTTAGCTTTATGATTACTGATTGTGGTCTTAGTTTATTTACTGCATCCCAATTTTTCCACTGAGGTATTCTGTACCGTTGAACCTGCCTCCTGCTCTTGTCTGAATCATGTGTGACATAAGAACATAAGAATGGAGGAACACTGCAGAAGGCCTACTGGCCCATACAAGGCAGGTCCTTATCAAAACCACCACTACCTAAGAATTTACTCCTGGCCCGTAGTTTACAGGTACGACGTTACTTCAGTGTCAGTGTCTTTCAGGAGATTATGCGATGACTCTTTCTCTATACTGTCTTCATAAGATACTTAATACCCTATGTGCTCCTGTAATTTTTTTATTAATTTGGAATTGAATGATTCTGGAACTAGGGAAAAGAGCGTGCACACGCTTTCAATGGCTTTGAAAATGAATGTCGAAGAACGAATCTGAAGGAAGACTTCTTCAGATACCTTATATAAAGATCAAGGATCAATAGGTACTGAAGGAGGCAGAGAACTTAAAAAGTAGTATTCAGTGAACCGAATAATCACGGTCTTAGTGGAGGAATCAAGGAGTACAGCACAGAGGAATGGTGGCAAGACAGACCAACAACACCTGGACATCAACCACACATCCCAAGAGAAAGTGAGGAAGCTCTTGACAGAGCATGATTCAACACTGTCAAACTGAGTAGATAACAGTGTCACTCTCAACCTGGGTTGATAACATTAATCACAAGTTAAGTAGGTAACACTTATCACTCAATTAAAAATTTCTATTTGTTTGATGCTCCGCGAGATAAATCCTACAAAAAAGAACATGACTTTAAACACACACAAATGAGTTACATTTATTAATGTATACAAATTAGAAGTGGGCCAGTCTGAGAGGGACTGGAATACTGATGGAGAGTTGGGGCTGCATAATGGAGTTTTTATTGTGTAGTGTTGACGTGCTCACAAGTGAGAATTCATGCTTAAACCTTTGCAATGCCAGCGCGCATGTACAATGAGTGGGAAGAGGAACAGGAGGAGGTGGACGTTGTGGAAAAGGAAGAGGAAATGATGGTGAAATGGGGGAAGGTGGTGGAATAGGTGGCACTGGTGAAAGTAGAGGCAAAGGTGGTGGAAGAGGAGTAAGCGAAAGAACATGCTGAGGTAGTAAAAGAGGAAGTAACTGAGAAGGCGAAGGAGAATGAAGCGACAAAGAAGGATAAAGAGGAAGAGGGGGGGAAGGTAAAGCGTAGGAGCAGCATTAGCAAGGATGGAAAGGAGGAAGAGGAAGTAGCAAAAAAGTAAAAGGAAGTGGTGAAGAGAGATCAACGACTCGCAAGGAAGAGACTAACGGGGAAAGAAGATAACAAAAGAGACTAAAGTGGGGAGAAATTACCGTTGAAACAAATTGTCAAGTGGAAGTGAGGAACACGTGTGACCCAGAAATATAACCCAACACAACGCCTACAATCACCAGCTAACGATCAGGAAACCTAGAATCACCAGCTAACCTAGAATCTCTAGCTAACAAACGCAAAAATGTGAATTCTTTAATTTTCGGGTAACGAACAAGAAGTTTAGAATACCAAGTAACGAACAAGAAGCTTTGAATCCCAAGTAACGAACAAGAAGTTTAGAATCCCAAGTAACGAACAGGAAGTTTAGAATCCCAAGTAACGAACAAGAACTTTAGAATCCCAAGTAACGAACAGGAAGCTTTGAATACCAAGTAACGAACAAGAACTTTAGAATCCCAAGTAACGAACAAGAAGTTTAGAATCCCAAGTAACGAACAGGAAGCTTTGAATCCCAAGTAACGAACAAGAACTTTAGAATCCCAAGTAACGAACAAGAAGCTTTGAATACCAAGTAACGAACAAGAACTTTAGAATCCCAAGTAACGAACAAGAAGTTTAGAATCCCAAGTAACGAACAGGAAGCTTTGAATCCCAAGTAACGAACAAGAAGTTTAGGATCCCAAGTAACGAACAGGAAGCTTTGAATACCAAGTAACGAACAAGAACTCTACAATGCAGAGTTATCTAGATATATTCTAAACTCGCTACACGAACAGGAAAATAGCCCTAGGTATCCCTTCCTCTCTCTCCTCCGTCACTCTGGGTCCTTTAAATAGATACCTGCGACCGGTATCAAGGGTTCTTCTACCCCGTAATGGCAAAATCATGTGGACACCTGTCACACCTTCAATCACAGGTGTGGTAGTAACTGGCTAGGTTACTGCCTATGACTTTCAATCACAGGTGTGGTAGTAACTAGCTAAGTTACTGCCTGTGATCTTCAGTCACAGGTGTGGTAGTAACTCCTACCACTCCTTGCTGCTGCTGCCTGTGACCTTGAATCACAGGTGTGGTAGTAACTGGCTAGGTGTGACATACTATCAAACAATAGCTACGACGATGCAAAGGTTGCAATCTGTGGCCTCACACAGTTTCTACGCGTCTCAGCTTTTCCATGACCTTGAGTATGCTGTATGCTAGGATCATATCTCCTCTGATGCTTCTTTCCTCCAGCAGTGGAAGAATTAAAACTCTGTGAACTGTTCTCCATACCTCGACTCGCACTGCAGTGACCATCTTGGCGGCAAGCCTCTGTGCTTTCTCACGTTTTATGTGAGCGCGTGTGCGATGTCGTGTATGAGTGGATGTTTGCATGACATGAGTGAATGTTTGCGTGTCCACGAGCATGTCCCACGCATCACGACACCACTGCCAGCCTGCTCAACCTGCCGCAGTGTAAAGTTGTAAAAAATGCACACAGAAGGGCACGAGAGAAAAACACGGCACGCGGCAAGGTGAGATGCACGCCAAATTAAATACAAGGTTGAAAGGTATAAATTCTCATCATAAATTAGAAGAAAACGTGGTGTAAAAGGCAGTAAAAATAGTCAATATACGCATAACAATAGCAGAGCATGACTAGGGCATTAAATTAACGAGCGTACCAAACGTAGCTTCTAATAATTAAAACAATTCTATCAACACAAATAATTAAAACACTTCTATCAACACAAATAATTAAAACACTTCTATCAACACAACCCTAATAATTAAACACTTCTATCAACACACAAACCTTATAATTAAAACACTTCCATCAACACAAACCTAATAATAAAAACACATCTATCAACACAATCCTAATAATAAAACACTTCTATCAAGACACAAATCTTCTTACAATTAAAACACATCTATCAACACTGGCAATAATGACAACATGTGTTTGGAACAAGTGAGAGGCCGAATGAATCTTCAAAACAAGAAATAAAAGACATACGATGATCAATAAAGAAAAGGCAACGGGCCGAGAATGACAGGGAGGATATAACAACAGCAGCAAATTTTACTGAGGAAACGTTTCGCCACGAATGGCTTCTTCACGTTTCACTACGAATGGCTTCTTCACGTTTCGCCACGAATAGCTTCTTCACGTTTCACTACGAATGGCTTCTTCACGTTTCACTACGAATGGCTTCTTCACGTTTCACTAAGAATGGCTTCTTCACGTTTCACTACGAATGGCTTCTTCACGTTTCACTACGAATGGCTTCTTCACGTTTCACTACGAATGGCTTCTTCACGTTTCACTACGAATGGCTTCTTCACGTTTCACTACGAATAGCTTCTTCACGTTTCACTACGAATGGCTTCTTCACGTTTCACTACGAATGGCTTCTTCACGTTTCACTACGAATGGCTTCTTCACGTTTCACTACGAATGGCTTCTTCACGTTTCACTACGAATGGCTTCTTCACGTTTCACTACGAATGGCTTCTTCACGTTTCACTACGAATGGCTTCTTCACGTTTCACTACGAATGGCTTCTTCACGTTTCACTACGAATGGCTTCTTCACGTTTCACTACGAATGGCTTCTTCACGTTTCACTACGAATGGCTTCTTCACGTTTCACTACGAATGGCTTCTTCACGTTTCACTACGAATGGCTTCTTCAAGACTGAAGAATCCATTTGTGGCGAAATGTTTCCTTAATCAAATATTTTATCACCGCGTGTTTTATTTCATATCTGTAGATATTGTATACTAACTCTTATCCAACAGCAGCGAAGGTTCACTGGTTGTTGGTGTTACACTGGTAACGCCAACACTGGTCACAGCACAGCACCACCAACACTGGTCACAGCACAGCACCACCAACACTTGTCACACCACAACAGCACCAACACTGGTCACACCACAGCACCACCAACACTGGTCACACCACAACAGCACCAACACTGGTCACAGCACCACCAACACTGGTCACAGCACAGCACCACCAACACTGGTCACACCACAACAGCACCAACACTGGCTACACCACAGCAGCACCAACACTGGTCACACCACAACAGCACCAACACTGGTCACACCACAACAACACCAACACTGGCTACACCACAGCAGCACCAACACTGGTCACACCACAACAGCACCAACACTGGTCACACCACAACAACACCAACACTGGCTACACCACAGCAGCACCAACACTGGTCACACCACAACAGCACCAACACTCGTCCTTCCCCCCTCTCCCCACATACCTGCTGATTTAAACTAACAAGAGGTGTGCAGCGGGTCGCCCGCTATATATCACTCCCTCGCTTACAATACAAAGGTAGTTCCTAATGGCGTTCTTTTTCCTGCTAGCGTCAGATTGCTCAAGAGATTATCCTGAGACCCCCAGCCGGCATAGACAAGATCTGTGTTACAAACACTGAGGCAGAAATCTTCATGCATTGCACGAATCTTATCCAGAGGGACGGGTGGAGGCAGAGCTCCAGGCAGCACGACACTTAATACCTGGTTGTAAGGAGCGTGTCGCTTTCTCTCATCTCTGCATTCATACCTGCACCTGCATTTATGAAGACAAAGACGAACTGCTCACGAAGCTTTGACTTAGACAACGTTTCACTGTATAGAACTTTAGTCATGTTTGGCAAAAGGACACTAAGTGCAACTAATGCGGCATTTTATTGTGACTCTCCAGGAGCTTGACAAAGCACCTGTGTCCTTTTACCTAACACATTGCCGGTAATTTTACGAACATTATCATAACTTTAGTCATGACTTGATAAAGCTCTACAGAGTGAAACGATGTGATAAATATCTGTTCTCTAATGCCTTTATTTTTCTACATGTCGTCAATACGACGTTTCATCCACCTATAATATATATATATATATATATATATATATATATATATATATATATATATATATATATATATATATATATATATATATATATATATATGATGCATGGATATACAGGTGAATGGCCAGAGGCAAGATTTTTAAGCCTCTTCGGGAGTGTTCAGAAACAACCCTGCCAAAGTCTGGCTATTTTGGTTCACGTAACCTAAGTTATTTAAAGATAAAGAAACTAGTATACCTTTGATATACCTTTAAAGAGTTTCGAGAGTATCTACTCTCTGAGCCCGGCCATGGGCCAGGCTCGTCTGGTGCTTGCCTGGTCAACCAGGCTGTTGCTGCTGGAGGCCCGCTGCCCCACATATCCATCACAGCCTGGTTGATCTGGCACCTGGTGAAGATATTTGTCCAGTTTCCTCTTGAAGGCTTCTACACTGGTTCCAGCCGTGTTTCGGATATCTTCTGGTAAGATGTTGAATAGTCTGGGACCCCGGATGTTAATACAGTATAGTGTGTGTACTTACAGGAAACGTTAATAAATGGACTCTGGAAACAGATCTACCTGGAGAGTGTTCCGGGGGTCAACGCCCCCGCGGCCCTGTCCATGACCAGGTCTCCCAGAAGATCAAACAGGCTGGTTAGGTACTCACGTGTAGTTAAACAAAGATATGTTTCTGATTGACCCGTGAGGGTGGGGGGATGACACGTGTGGGGGGATATAACTGACACGTGAGGTGTCTGGCCTCTTAGTGACCCTAGTGGGCGGTCGCCCAGACGATGGAGAAGCCTGGGACATGGCAGGCTTAAGTCCAACCTCCGCTCCATAATCCATGGTTACCACCTGCACTATCTTGGGTGGTGGAGCTAGCCACGCATGCTCCCATACCACCTCCGTCCCTTCTTCCCTCAGCTCACCACATTAAGTTTGTGCCGTAGGGCTGCCCTCTCCAGCTCACATCATCTTCGTGAGGCAGGGTTGGCTGCCCTCTCCAGCTCACATCATCTTCGTGAGGCAGGGTTGGCTGCCCTCTCCAGCTCACATCATCTTCGTGAGGCAGGGTTGGCTGCCCTCTCCAGCTCACATCATCTTCGTGAGGCAGGGTTGGCTGCCCTCTCCAGCTCACATCATCTTCGTGAGGCAGGGTTGGCTGCCCTCTCCAGCTCACATCATCTTCGTGAGGCAGGGTTGGCTGCCCTCTCCAGCTCACATCATCTTCGTGAGGCAGGGTTGGCTGCCCTCTCCAGCTCACATCATCTTCGTGAGGCAGGGTTGGCTGCCCTCTCCAGCTCACATCATCTTCGTGAGGCAGGGTTGGCTGCCCTCTCCAGCTCACATCATCTTCGTGAGGCAGGGTTGGCTGCCCTCTCCAGCTCACATCATCTTCGTGAGGCAGGGTTGGCTGCCCTCTCCAGCTCACATCATCTTCGTGAGGCAGGGTTGGCTGCCCTCTCCAGCTCACATCATCTTCGTGAGGCAGGGTTGGCTGCCCTCTCCAGCTCACATCATCTTCGTGAGGCAGGGTTGGCTGCCCTCTCCAGCTCACATCATCTTCGTGAGGCAGGGTTGGCTGCCCTCTCCAGCTCACATCATCTTCGTGTGGCAGGGTTGGCTGCCCTCTCCAGCTCACATCAACTTCGTGTGGCAGGACTGCCCTCCTCCACGTGCCCTGCTCTCCGCGTACACCCCCTGCAACCCCAGCTGATGCTCGAGCGCACCTCCTCAATGCCGCCCCTTCAAATGTCACACAAAAAAATCATCCGACCGTTTGCCCCGAAACCCGACACCGTATTTAATCTCTCCGTCAACATATGCAACGCTCCCTCCTCGTCAGCGTATTGCAACCTCCCTCTGATGTCCCCTTTGATAGCCGAACCAACCAACCGGTCAAATCAATAAGGACATCCGGGTTGACGTCCCGGCAAGGGGAAGCCAAAGAATCAAATCATGGAAACAGTTGATGATCGGTCCCAACTCGTGGGGTCCAGCTCGACGGGTTAATAACGGCAAGTTCTCCTAATCAAGTAATTCCAGACTAGCACGCTGCTGGGGCAAGGGGGGAGGGGACGCCCGCGGCGCCCTCAACACCAAGAGAATGGAACAGGAAGACTAAATGCAAGGAGAGGAGAGGAAACAGATATCATTCAGAGTACTACCGTTCTGTTGTGAGTTTGAAATTGAAGCTTGTTAAATGTTTTACACTCTTACAGAACTGTTGATCCCTTTGTCTCGTGAACATGAAAGATGACAGTTAAACTTTATACACCTCTACATTCATTATATACTTACCTTTTCTTTCTTCCTTAATAGTTCTTATTCCCATAATATTTCATTTTTAACATAGGTCTGGCCACAGACTTGGCCGCGGGTGCAAGTATCCCCTGAGCTAATCGTTGATATTCATAGCTCAAATGCATTAGCGATGTTCTTATCGCTGGTGTTCGATGAACCGTGTGTTCTGCGCCACGTATAAATGCATAAAATATAAAATCGAGGCTCGAGCTGTGTTTACAATCTGCGTCGCATAAAAAGCAGTATTTCTCACGGCGTGTGTGAACAATGTGGCCAGCGAAAACTGAGCCACTTTTGTAATGACCTTCATCCTGTCTGGTTCTGTGGTATGCCAAGGCCAAATTCACTGAGAACTTTCCAACCACTACTACCTCCAGCCCCCTTTTCCTCCCTCCTGCCTAAGCAAGCAGGAGTAATACCTTGATCAAACACATCAAAGTAACTGCACAGTGATTATAATTTTTTAGCGTGGAAGGAACTTAACTTGACCCAGGAAGAGAGCAAACAATCTCAGGATTACTGGAAATGCATTAGGTGAGGAGTTAAAAAGTTTAGAGTAAGAGGAAGTGAGGCGAGAAGTTGGCTTCCCAGATGAATTACGACTGACTGGGCCACTTGGGTTTACCAGTTAGTTATCAAACTACGCACCCAAAGTATACAAACTTTCTACAAAAATGTTTTTACTTTAACATTTGTACTTCAGTTCTGACAACGCAGTATTTACAAATATTACTGATCAATACCAAATAGTAAAAGTGTTTGAATACCATATGTATTGTTGGATCATCATACTAAGTTCGTGCAGCCAGTACCAACAACCAGAATGACCATGCTGTCAACCAGGAGGTGCCAGATTTGAAACCACATGGAGGGGAAGAACTCCCCGGAACCATCACCAAGAAGACCTCTGATGTTGACAGTTTTCTCAAACTGCACTTGTAACATTATTACATGTCTTCCACTTCCTCCCGTGAATGTATTCTACTAGGTTAATGTGCAGAAGTTTACGTATCATGTCCTTCACGAGCTTCCTGTTTACACATTATGAAGCATCCTTCATTTTCGCTTCAAAAAGAGCATTCCCAGAGGTCTGAAGTTGTCCTCGTAGTTAACATGATTCAGTTATTGTTTGCAGGCCTCTGTATTTTCTTGTTTAGGTATCTCACTTGCCTTGGCTAAAGATGTGTACCCAGAAGAATATTATAAACCACAAAAACTTCGGTAAATACAATCAAATCCTTTTATTTCAAGCTCTAATAAGCCAAACAATTATTTTCTTAACCATCGCTACGTTCTTACTGCTGAAATCTTATGACCTTAGGTCGTTTGCAGACATTTATGCCCCTATTCTCCTTCCTGGTGACACCACTCCTTGACCTTGTACATTACCGAGATGTTAGTATTGTAGTCTGCAACAGAATTCTGTTGGCTCTGAGAAAGCCACGAATGTGCAGAGTTCATAACCCAAACATACAAATATCCTTCTCTGTCCGTTTGTCTTCCCCTTACCTCTCTAATTCCCAACATCCATCATCAGTGGGGAGCCCCTGTCGACGCCTGGATTCTCTTCTACACTGACACAGGGCTTTACGTACGTCTATCCAAATGTCTCACGATTTCGAAAATCCGTTGACACCTGAATTCCGTACGAGTTCTTACTCAAGGAGGATACAAAAAGTTTGCTGCTTATTCTCTTTATCGATGCTCTCAAATCTCACACTGCTGCTCAAAAAAAAAAAAACTATATGTTTTCATGTCTCAGATTTTCATTGACTCGTGTTCCCTAGTCCTTTCTGGAGAGTATGTCTACACTACAGTATGTCTACACTAGATTATGTCTACACTATCAGTCCCTGAGCCTTGAGGCTGAGGGACTGATTACCTCAAACTCCTTCTGATCTTCACCATTCTTCTTTCTTTAGGACTGAAGAAGCCACTGTGGGGCGAAACGTTTCCTCAGTAAAGACACCCAAGTGTTGCACATGTCTCTAATTCATCAATTATACCTTTGACATACGTTCGACAGGTTTTGAAAGTTTTCCTACTCCTGCAGACCGCCCTGGGTCAGGCTTGTCTTGTGGATATAAATATAAATATAAATAAATAAATATAAATTGGATAACATCCCTTTCCTCTTTCTGAAAACTACTCCGTTTCCCTCCCTGGACTATATTGGTTCACTATCCAGTTTCCTTATTCCCTTTCGTTCTTGCCCCACCTAAACCCTTTTTCCAATATTAATAAAAGAATTGTAAAGAAGAGTGGTTAGCAAAGAGTGTGGCATATTGGCCAGCGAGGTGAAACAGTTAAGAGGGTTTTAAACTAGGATTAACCCTCGGATTAAGAGATACCAGCCAGACACTCCCAGCTTACATGCCAGCCAGGACTACCAGCTTTGAGATACGTTCCAAGCTAAGGGACCCACGCTTACAATGGAACTACCTTCCTAAGGGAGCTCTTAACGTGAAAGAAAGGCTCTCACAGCATCCAGGGAGGTCCGTAGTAATATAAAGCCCTCCCGGGAACACCTAGGTCTGGGACTCTTTCAACATATACCTGTGACCGGTTTCGAGAGTTATTCTACTCTCTACATTGGTGACAGTCTGGTCAATCATGTTACTGGGGCCAGTGGCCCTTAGTCCACCTAATTACCACAATCTGGCTGATCTTGCACTTGTTTTAAAGTTCTAATTTCCTCTTGAAAACCTCAAAAGCTGTTCCCGTAATACTTGCTATAGCTTCTGGCAGAAGGCTGGACGGTGACGAGGTAATCGCCGGAATTCCCAACATCGATTCCAATTTCAATAAGAAAAGCCTAAATTTCTTAACATTCAAGAGGTCAGTCATTGCGATCTCAACTACACCAAACAACCTCCAGCAACATCACAGCGATCCCAACGAAAATAACGGAAAAAAATTGCTAACCCCAGGTATAAGAAACCCCCTGGTCTTCGTAGTGGGATTCTCAACGTAGGGTGTAAAATTTCTATTAGCAAAGTGATTTAGAGTTCCGAGATGCATTTACCAAGGTGAACATCCAATTCTGAGAGCGAATTCTGTAAATTTGATAAACGTAGCAGTTGAAGAGCTCAGTATTCCTGTCATTCACTCCCACCCTTCCTGTCTCCCCTCGACCTCACCAAGGGGCCACCAGTTTAACAAGACTCTCACCCTCACTTACGAGGGCCCTCGGCTCAGGTAAGTACCCGCACATCAAAAACAGACTTGCATATTGGAGCGGGCACCCAGGGAGGAAGAGAGAGAGGAAGAGAGAGAGAAAGGGAGAGAAAAATCCGAGGTAGCTAAGAGGACACCTAACCAGTGTTGACTGGTGTAACCTGTCTCGAGTTACGGTGGAGACCTGACACAGTAAAGTAATATAGATGATTGCTAGTAACTCACGAAATCGTAATGACACGATTGGAAACAAACCATACCATGGGTGGGGTTAGAACCCGCGGTCAGTCTCAAAACTCTAGAACCGACGCGTAAGCCACTTACGCGTCGGTTCTAGAGTTTTGAGACTCTGATCGCGGGTTCTAACCCCACCCGTGGTATGGCATGATTGCTAGTATTCATTTTCTAAAGCAATATACAACCCGCCAAAGCAGCAAGTATTCCTCTCAGGTAAACCAGTTAAAAAAAACTCAAAATGGATAAATATGTGATTGTAGCATCGCTTGATACAAAAAAAAAAAAATTAAGCGTGATTTAGAATTAGACAAAGTGATATTTTCAGCGGAAAGGCAGTAGGTGCAGCTCAATGTAAATAAATATAAAATTAATGTAAATGTAAAAATTAATCTAAATGTAAATAACTGAACTTACAGTCTTAGATTTTAGAAAAGCGCAGAATGAGGGAATATAATATTAGTTTATAAATGAAACAGAGATATAAATAAAGAGGATAATAATAATAATAATTAATAATAATAATAATAATAATAATAATAATATGCTGAAAATATCCAACTTAAACAAAATTAGCAACACTGGGTTTAAATTTGACAAACTCAGATAGGATAATGGGAGGTACTGGTTTAGCAGCTAGAGTTGTCAAATAACATACATCCTTGAAGCTAACAATTTGCACAGATTTTAAAAAAATTAGACAGATAAACAAGTTGGAATGTATGGGTGTCTCGAGATGGCCAGTTCTCTGTTCGTACGCTCAATAGTTGAGAGAAACTGCCTTCTGCTAGGAAACTTAAATTCCTTTCTGCGTGAGGGCCACAGCTTACAGATTCTATCAGTGACTGTTGAAGGCTTAAGCTCAGAAAAGAAAGTCGAGAAAGTCTGAGCTTCTAGATAAACTCCTGGTTTAAGGCATTGCAAGTGTTTACTCAAACTTTTAAAACAAACAAGTAAACGTGATTGCATGCACGAGTATCGTTGTGTATGCCGGAGGGAAATGCTGCTCACCAACATCTGCTGCTTGACTGCTCCACCTTGTTTATATTTTCTGATTCCAGTGGCTGGGTAGGTGTGTGGCCAACTGTGGATGGCAAGGTGAGTGCTGGAATATGAGCAGGTCGTGGAGCTGAAGCTCTGGTTGCCTGGAGGTTTTAAGGTTGGCAGCTGGTTGAGGATTCACGTGGGTAGGAAAGAAATTGAGGTAGGCAGCTGGGTGAGGACTCACGAGGGTATGAAGGGGTTTGAAGGCTTCACGGGAAAAATAAGCAAGTTGAAGTGGACAGTTGGTTAAAAGTTTACAAGAGGAGGAAGGACGTTGAGGTAGGCAGAAGGTTAAGGCTTCAAGGAGTAAAGAGGTTGAGGTGGGCAGCTGGCTGAAGCTTCACGATGGTAGGGAGGAAGAGGAGGCTGAGGTGGGCAGCTGGCTGAAGCTTCACGGGGGAAACCAACCAGCCGCCACCGAAGCCAAATCAATATTGTGAAGAGCCCCGGTAGAGCGTTCCAGGCCTCACTACAACGGCCACCACGTTTCTCCGTCCTCGTGCCTTTACACTGCCAAAAATTCCCCATCTAAGAGGAAACCTCCAGATACTTCCAGTGACTGTCATTGCTCCTCTTCGTCTGTGACATCTCCCTGCTTCCAACCTTCCCATCGTAAGAGTGAAGCAATAAAGACAGATTATCTGCCTTCCTTTGTGACCCACCTGCTCCCCTTCTCTTCCTTCCTCCCTCCCTCTTTATCTCTTCTCTCTCTTTTTCCCGGGAAGTAGACCCTCGATACTTTTGAAGGTTTCTTCAGCCAAGTTAAATAATACCGTTTATAATATTATTATTATTGCTTTTAAGTATAGATTCCAGCATCTTATTGGATCTATGCCGCGTATTTAAAATTTATTTTGGCGTCACTATGCCAGTATAAAACATAATTCCCAATTTATTCCACCACAGGGCATATAAAAATCTGTCTTTGTTTAATTAGCATCTCGTACCTCTTACCCCATTTTCAGTTAATATCAGAAGCCCGCTCAGGTCTTTATGTGCCTTTTTACAAAACCAAACTGAGAGTTTTATTAAGTCGTACTTACCTAACGCTGATTACAGGGATCGATTCACAGGTCCTTGCAGGGCCTCTCACGCCTACTCTTGAAACTGCGCAACGTCCCCCCCCCATGCAACTTCCTATAATCGCTATGGTAGCAAGTTCCATTTTCGACTCATATTTTTCAAAGCGTGAAATTGCATCAGTATTCCCTATAAAACTAGCATTACATACCAGCGAGCCTGCATAATTCTAGCAGAGTTAGACTTCAAAGATTTATTGAACAGCTTTGCCAGGGCTACACAAAGCTGCTCCTCATGTCCTTTCAAAACCCAAGCAAATATGTCATCTGGGCCCTGCACCTTTGATAAAACTTTTATATTTACCTTTGTCAACTTTGTTCCCATTCACTAGTAATTCGCATATTTTTTTCTTTCCCTTTATAATTGTTTCTCTGCTGTTACTCTTCCCGTGTAAAGCAAGAGAGAGAGAGAAAGACTAAGAAAAATTTCTTTCATTAGCTTCATGTCCTCCTTTCACTTATGTATCTGCAGAAGAGGATCCCAGAAAGGGATCAAAATATACAGATCACTTAATTAATCTTTTGTGTTTCTGTCACCACGTGGGTTATTAGTGAGCACTGACAAGTGCTCATTACACTTTAGTTATGCATTCTATTTCTATAGTTCTGGTGTATTTGTGGCCACCATGGTCAGCCGTGGCTGTGGCGAGGAGGGTCGACGAGCGTATTCCATGGTGATACAATCTCACATGTGATCATCATGTTACCCTCATAAAACAAAAATAAACAAGACACTCGCTCCAGTCCTGGCAAAGGGGGAGAGGCAAGAGGAGAAGGGAGAGCAAAAAAGGAAGAGGGGAGGGGGAAAAAAGGGAGAGGGAAATGGGAAGAGGGAAGAGGGACTGGTTTTCTCCCCACTAGTATGCAAAACAGCCAATGCACACTTCCCCCTCCCCCCACAGATACACAGGAACTACGACAGGCTTGTGTTTTGTCTGCTTCTCTCTCTCTCTTATTTACTACCCTTATCCCTTATCTCACTCGTACTTCCCTAATCATACTATCTCCCTCTCGCTCTTCCCCTTCCAATATCTCCCTATCACCCTCCCCAATCCCACTAACTCCATCTCACTCTCCCTCCCTTCCTACTTTCAAATATTTCCCCTCACACTCTCTCCCTAATCCCACAATCACCCTCGCACTCTCCCTCCCCTCCTACTTTCAAAAATTTCCCCTCACACTCTCCCTAATCCCACTATCTCCCTCTCCCTCCCTTCCATCTCAGTCTCCCTAATTCCACCATCTTTCCCCTCGCACTCCCGGAAAACGCAATGGCAGATAGATTTTCAGTACAATGACAGGCATTTCTCCGACAAATTTAACTTCGCAAAATTTTGAGCATTTCTTTGACGATCCAAGAGCTGAGGCAACTGTATAAACCCAACACACACACAAATACAAATATATATATATATATATATATATATGCAAAAAGATCACAGTAAACAGGTGATATCAAAATATGCAAGACAACCACTATGAAAAAATAGAGGAATTCCAAGCGCTTTCGTGACTACTCACATTATCAAGGAACTATAACAGGAAACGTGACAAGAAGGGCTTATATATATATATATATATATATATAATTTATATACACACACAATAATAACCCACACGGTGACAAAGTCAGAAGATTAATTGGTCTGTATATTTCAATCTCCTGGGATCTTCTTCAAAAGATAGGAAAAAAAAAAACTTGGTATAAATAAATATAAATAAAGAGGAAGGGGTGAAAGCAGAGAAGTGAGCAAATAAAGCAACAAGTCGACCTACATTCCAGGACGAGTCGATTCTTACACTGGCACACCAAACTGTCAATTTATCACGCAGCGTCTGGCGGAGATAAGTGGCTCGTGCGAGGCACTACCCAAGAAACAAGACCAGGAAATAAACTGACAAAAACGAAAAGGAAACACGCGAAATGCAAGGACGAAGAGAATAATACAAAGCAGGCGATAATGGAGGAAACAAGTGCATGCTGACAACTTTATCGTACACAAACAACACCAATTAAGAAACAGCAATAAAGATCTGAGAACCAGTCATCCAACAAATCGCAAGAAGTCAAGAGGGAGAACAGACAAAAGAGCTATTTTTTTTAAAGAAGTCCAAATTTGCAGCAACTCCCCAGAAGCCGCTGGGATCCTCTTAAAGGGCGTCCTCTAAGCTGTAGATAAGACGCAGGCGAGCCCACTCCACGAGAATTAACACTGCGCCAAGCCACCCTAAGACTCCTTGACACGGATCTCGGAATATCGTCCACCTACATCCCATTCAAACAATAAACAATACACAAATAACCAGCACAAAGGAGAAGGAAACTTATGACGACGTTTCGGTCCGAATTGGACCATTAACTAGTCACACAAACACACGAAGGCAAGGGAGCCAATAAACACGCTAACAGATGCTCCTGGAAATACAAGCAAATATTTCCTCCAGCAGTAATAAGGGTGAAAAGAAATTCTCCTGGAAATACAAGAGTCAGAAAATGGCAGAAATCATTGGATGGAAATACCGATTAATAAACCTGAAGAGGCGAAAGATGGTTCTGGAAATACCAAGAGTGCGCGAACTAACAAAAACTTACCTCCGGATTTAAAAGTTATATATATATAAAAAAGCTCTGAAGGAACACAAGGAAAGACAATGGTGGAGAGGCGGAAAGAACGGGCGGTGGCAGAAGCGGCGGTAACTGCGGGAGCCGCAAGGTAAGGTGATGGTTGGGGAGGGGAAACTGCAACACCAGTAGTTAATTATGCTCCAGTTGTGCTCTCTCAATAACGTGATCCACCACAACAAGCTCACAGCTCGCACACACACACACACACACACACACACACACACACACACACACACACACACACACACATACAAAAGAAATTAAGAAAAAAATACCAAAATTAGCGCTGGGATAAAGTTGGAGAGGAGTTATGTGAGCGAGATTGGCTTCTCTGGAGGGTTCCCAGGAGAGAGGGCTCCCACGAGGGCTCCCAGGAGAAAGGAGGTCTCCCACGAGGGCTCCCAGGAGGACGGAGGGCTCCCAGGGGTGTTACTTGGAGACCTCCCTGGAGGGCGTAAACTTCGCTGACGGAGCCTAAAAGTGGAGCACCAGACGGTGATCACCCAATAATACTAAACATGAGGTTATCAACCATGGGACATCAAGGCACAACACGTTTCCTCCTCGTACACAGTTACAAGAGTAGGCATGGACGGACTCTGGAGGCCAGAATTATTGAACAACTCCTACAAATAAAGCTAGAGTACACTCAAACAAACACACACACACACAAACACACACACTACATACTCGTTATAATAAAACAACAAACAGAACGGATTTCCGGCGATAATTTTTTCTCTTACAAGATTTCCTCATTAAAATATATTGACTTAATTACAATTATTCCACTACGGCTCCAACCTCAGAGCTTCGCTCGAGATTTACATCACTCACGCACATGCACACACACACACACACACACACATACACACACACACATACACAAGGGTGAGCGACAATTTGAGAACATAGTGACTAAGGTCAAGTTTGAACCAAAACTGATTCACGGCCACAACAAAATAACAACAGTAAAAGAGCAGGTAATACGACTGAGGAAGGAAAGAGGAGAGCTCACGGAAATGACAAAGAAGTCGGCGAAGTGAACAGACGATTACAAAAGACCTTAGTATAAACAGGGGCAATGCCAGAAAGCCTAGGGGTGAAAGAGTATACTCAGATACTGGCCACCATACTTTATACATTTAACTTTCATGACTTCCGAGAGTTTTTTCTACTCCTGGAGCCTGGCCATGGGCCAGGTTCATCTGGTGCTTGCCTGGTCAACCAGGTTGTTACTGCTGGAGGCCCGCTGCCCCACATCAATTACAGCCTGGCTAATCTGGCACCTGGTGAAGATACTTGTCCAGTTTCCTCTTGAAGACTTCTACACTTGTTCCAGCAGTGTTTCTAATATCTTCTCGTACGATGCTGAATAGTCTGGGGCCAAGAATGTTGATACAGGGTTCTCTTACTGTGCGCACCGCACCCCAGCTTTGGAGTATGGAACTCACACCTGAGGAACCATGTTAGGAAACTGGAGAAAGCGTAGAAATATGGAACAATACTAGTTCCAGAATTAAGGGGTATGAGCTACATGTACATTAAGAGAGGACTCGACGAGTGTTAGAGATTCCCGATTCTTCAACGCCCTCCCTCCATGAATACGGGAAATTAACAAACCTTTTGCGGTCTTCAAGACGGAAGTAGACAAATTCCTCAAATCAGTGCCTGACCAGCTTGGCTGTGGACTGTATGGGGCCAGCAGTAACAGCTTGGTTGATCAGAGATTGATCTTCCAGGGGGCCTCGTCTGGGACCGGGCTGCGAGGGCACTGACCCTAGGAAACGTCCTTTAGGTATTCTTCAAGTAAAAGAGGCTAAAGAAATTAAATCTAATCTTACCAGAAGGTATCCAAAACACTGCTGGAACCAGTGTAGAAGCCTTCAAGAGGAAACTGGACAAGTATCTTCACCGGGTGCCAGATCAACCAGGCTGTGATGGATATGTGGGGCAGCGGGCCTCCAGCAGCAACAGCCTGGTTGACCAGGCAAGCACCAGACGAGCCTGGCCCATGGCCGGGCTCAGAGAGTAGATAAACTCTCGAAACTCTTCAAAGGTATCAAAGATAACGACCCTGGAAGACATAAAAACCAGGGAAGACATGTTAACATACAAAATAATCAGAGGAAATGATAGGGCAGACAGGTACTTGACGGCTAAGCATCAGTAGGTGAGCTAATCTACGTTGTTGCTTACTTAAAGTATAATATAAATTGTGGGACTGTGTAGTATATAGTAGCAGTGATGATTGTCACTCAGGAGAGAAATGGTGCACGCAGTTAATTTGATGATTCAAACTGCATCTAAAAAAAAAAAAATTGCTGGGGGTAGAAAAGCTGAAATGTGGAGACTGCAAAATATGGCGCACACTTCATGCCGTGTTCAGAGGTCGATCTAAGTCTTGAGGGCGACAACTGATATTGCTCTTTAGAAGCTATTTGTGTTGCTGTGGACACTTTATGTCACGCTTGGTGGTATTATTGTCGTCCAGCTCACTTTATGCTTTCCCCAGAAAATATAAATATTGTCAGGGATAATTTATGTCATGCCTGGCGACTATTACCGTTGTTGTGGAAAGTTTATGTCGTGTATTGCAAGTTATGTCGTCTCGTAGTATGCTACTTCGTGTCTTGTGCTCCATGTGTCACGTACTGAATATCAAATATCTTGCATGCCGATTATCTCAGGCCCAATGCCAAGTGCAGATTGTGCTCAGAACTGAATGTATCATACCTTTGATGAGTTTCGAGAGTTTTGGTACTCCCGAAACCTACCCCCCTAGGCCAAGCTTCTCTGGTCGACCAGGCTGTTGCTGCTGCCCTACATATCCATCACAACCTGGTTGATCTGGCACTTGATAGAGATGCTTGCCCACTTTTTTCTCTATCATTTCTACACTTGTCCCAGCAGTGTTTTATATCTTTTGGTAAGATGTTGAATAACTTGAGACCACAGATGTTGGTACAATGTTCTCTTTTTGTGCCCATGGCGCCCATGTTTTTCACTGGGTTTATTATATATATATATATATATATATATATATATATATATATATATATATATATATATATATATATATATATATATATATATACACTAATTTCATGTGTTGTAATACAAAAATATCTAAAAATAATCCTAATATGACAATTGTTTTCCCTATCACCCCCTTTCCCCACTCTTCCAGGATTACTGAAGTCTCCCAGCTCAAGTTGACAGACTTCATTCTTATGTTATGGAATATGATAGGAAAACATAGCTAGCTTTTGTTCCCACTCTGTAACTATCAAACAGAGTAGAGAAGCAGTTCACTGTTGATGTATTCAATTGTGTTTAATAAAAGTTCCCATCCTAGACCCAGCAAGAGGACTCAAACCTAAGACAAAGTGCTTGCTAGCAGCTTTGAGCATATTATATAATGTTTCCAACATAACACGCTGACTTTCCTCTTGCGGACCTACTCAGGCGTTTAACTACCACTCCGCCAGACCAGCAAATACAAGCCGGCCCAATAATACAAGCCAGAGAATAAAGAAACGGTAAAAGTATTCCAAGAGCGCAGATAAAACACGCTTGGGTATGTGCAAGTGCTCCCATGGGCCAGAAAAATACAACCGAGTAGCAGCCACGGTGAGTGTACGGGGAAAGGTTGGGAACTGGAGGAGGGGCTGGGGCAAGAGAGCAAGGATGGGAGATACCTTTGAAGAGTTTCGAGAGTTTATCTACTCTCTGAGCCCGGCCATGGGTCAGGCTCGTCTGGGAGTGTAAGCAAGTGTGAAAGAAGAGGACAAGATACTAGGCAAGATAGAGGTGTGTCATGGAACACGATGACAAGATAGAAGGCAAGACAGGTGTGTCATGGAAGAAGACAAGATAGAAGGCAAGACAGGTGTGTCATGGAAGAAGACAAGATAGAAGGCAAGACAGGTGTGTCATGGAAGAAGACAAGATAGAAGGCAAGACAGGTGTGTCATGGAAGAAGACAAGATAGAAGGCAAGACAGGTGTGTCATGGAAGAAGACAAGATAGAAGGCAAGACAGGTGTGTCATGGAAGAAGACAAGATAGAAGGCAAGACAGGTGTGTCATGGAAGAAGACAAGATAGAAGGCAAGACAGGTGTGTCATGGAAGAAGACAAGATAGAAGGCAAGACAGGTGTGTCATGGAAGAAGACAAGATAGAAGGCAAGACAGGTGTGTCATGGAAGAAGACAAGATAGAAGGCAAGACAGGTGTGTCATGGAAGAAGACAAGATAGAAGGCAAGACAGGTGTGTCATGGAAGAAGACAAGATAGAAGGCAAGACAGGTGTGTCATGGAAGAAGACAAGATAGAAGGCAAGACAGGTGTGTCATGGAAGACAAGATAGAAGGCAAGACAGGTGTGTCATGGAAGACAAGATAGAAGGCAAGACAGGTGTGTCATGGAAGAAGACAATATTGAAGGAAAGACAGGTGTGTCATGGAAGTAGACAAGATAGAAGATATGTCTAACTAAAGAACAGAAAATGCGACCCACTACCAAAAGTAAACGAAGTGGAGGGAAAATCGGACTAGATACCGAGGAAATTTTTTTGTTACACAGGAGGAGGCAAGGGCCGTTATGACCCTCCCTCCCCCATTTTTCTTAGGAAGGAGGCTTAAACGCTTTTCTCAAACAAGTTTTCCTGACAAATACAAAGTGATAATATATAGTGGGTAATTAAGAACGAAAATGAGGAAACATTTTTACAAGGAGGGGGGGGGGGGAAGTGCAAAATAAAGCTAGTGGAAAGCAAAAGCGCCAAGGGCACAATAAGAGAACTGTGTGTCAACATCCGTGGTCCAAGACTATTCAATAGCAACAGTCTGGTTGACAGGCAGTCAACAGGAAGGCCTGGACCCATGCTGGGCTGCGAGAATAGAAAAACTCTTGACAAGTTACAGCTAAATCACCACCAACCTGCACTATTACACAAAACATCATAGCCACACCATTAAGGTGCACCACTATACAGCACAACACCAACCTTCACCTCACACCACCAACCTGCATTACCGCACACCACTACCAACCAGCCCCACCACCACAACCTTTAAAACTCCCATACCTGATAACCCTTGTTGTGAAGTACTTGACGATATTCTCCCTGCCCCCAGTGAAATCTCCCAGCTCAGGCTGACGGATTTCAACGCCTTGTGTGATCCCCACCCTGCGTGATGGAATATGACGGGAAAATATAGTTTTTGCTCCCACTGTGTAATTATCATACAGAATAGAGTAGCAGCACACTGTTGGTGTACCCAATTTTATTGAAAAAAACCCACACAGACTGCACCAACCTTCCCCACCCCACACCACCAACCTGGCACTCTCCTCCCATCACTTACATAATACAGCACTCCAGTGCATGGCGCTGCCTCGCCTCCTACAAGTCACTTTCACATTAATTCAATTTGCACACAGGCAGCCGCGTGCTGAGAATGTGACCTGGGAAAGGTCGCGAGCTCCCTGGTAGTAACCTACCCAGCAGTCAGCTCTCCCCTAGTCACCTACCCATCAGCCAGAGCACTCCTAGTCACCTACCCACCAGCCAGAGCTCTCATAATTAACTACTCATTGGTATCTATTAGCCAAAAAATATTAAAAAGAGCTTTTTCAGTACAACGATAGTGAACACTTGGCACAAATTAGGAAAGCAACGTAGTGAGAAGACTCCCTCTGAAGATTTAAAGACCATGAGAGCAAGTGAGAGAGGGAGAGAGAGAGAGCGCAGAGGACCTGAATGTTCACACCGACACTGCTGAAAAAGAACTATCTACTTCTACCTATAATAAGAACAACAGTGTGAATCAGAGCCAAGGGATCGGCGAGTAGCAGATGGAATTGAACACTATGATGATGCAACAAGTGGTTGGAAGGCAGTGTCGACAGATATGGGTGATACTAAGACACAGAGCCAGCCTTTACTAGACAACGTTTCACTCAAGGTGAGCTTCATTTGGTGCGCTTATGACCGGACAAAACTCTCATGCAACAAAACACTGTCGTATTAAATAAAACACGTGACGATTGCGGGGTGTGAAGCGAATATGAACGCTACCACTGCACCAAAATCTTTGAGTTCTGTTAGGTACTAACGTTATAAAGGTCTATTACAACCCAAAGACTCGATATAATAATAATATATTTAGGAAGTAACTATCTCAGTAGATTAAAGTCCTCGCTAATAACAAGAGAAGTCAGACCACCTTAAGAAAATGATAATGATTAAAGGCTAGGAGACGGAACCAAGAACTATATATCAACCCTTGCTGAATTAGTACACGTGCACACACGTATAAACACAAGCTCACGCACGAGGAGCCAGGGGACATAGACAGCAGCTATAGACGATAAGATACAGGGACTCTAGAAGCAAAACAGTACATACCTTCAAAAATATAAATGATAGGGCCGGTAATCAGTGAAAACAGTCGATGAAAGTCAAGAGACTTGAGCCAAGAGCTATGAATCTACCTCTGCAAGCACAAATTAAGCGAGTACACTAATATACACGAACGCTTTAAAAATATATGATAAATCACTGAAAGAATTGCGAACACCAAGGGTATAGCTCTACTTGTGTAACTCGAGAGAGGTAATCCCCTACACACAAACACACATTACTCTTGATAATTATCACACAACCAGCACCTCAATAAAATACACAGCACACGCCTACATCACGGCCATTAACGAGGTCTTAATTCAATATTGATGGCGTGTACTACCAATACCCCCCCCACACACAAACACAACCCTACCAGCACCCTTCTACTCCCTTTCCCTTCTCGTTCTTCATTCTATCCTTTTCCCCTTCGTTCTCTCTCCCTTACATGCTTCTCTCACATTTCCTCCCTTCCACTTCTCGTCTTCCCTCCCTTCCAATCGCCCTTCTCTCCCTCCCTCTTACCTTTCCCCTTCCCTCTCGCTTCTATTTTCTCACCCTCCCTCCCACTACCCTTAAACACCTCATCTGTATACAAAATAATCGGGACTCTCTTAAGAGGCATCACAAGTCTAGTGTTAAGGCCACACCGGCGTCAGTAAGGCCATCACACTGTCTCCTAACCTGGAAGTAACACTGGGAACAAGACGAAGGAAGGTTTTATATATATATATATATATATATATATATATATATATATATATATATATATATATATATATATATATATATATATATATATATAGCAACAGTCTGGTTGAACAGGCAAACGGGGAAGCCTGGCTTTAGGCCGGGCTGCAAGGATAGAAAAACTCTAGATATCGATCACAGGTATGCTTGCAAATCCACGGAGAATTATTATTATTGTTATTAAGAAGACAAGAAGCTGCCCTGTATTATAATCAGGAGGTAAATCCGTGGGTTATTCAGCATAAGGCGTTGTGAAGGCTCGATCTTCCGTCTGCCAACAGCCGAAAAATACACACCACCTTAATGTGGTTACAGATGTATATACTCACAAACAGCTGCACCAGTGATTTACATAAGCAAGAGTCTTTATGAATCCTGCAGTGAATACTTATTGAGCTCAAACTGGTGCACACTCAACAGGTAAAGCACCTGTGACCCACAGTAGGTGCGCGCATCATGGTGCATGCAGCAAGAACGACGGGAGACATGATTACGACATACAAAATATTCAGGAAACTGGATAAAAAAATCGATAGGGAAATTTGTTGGAGATGCGAGAAGGG
Organism: Cherax destructor; assembly: GCA_009830355.1. Taxonomy (NCBI): domain Eukaryota; kingdom Metazoa; phylum Arthropoda; class Malacostraca; order Decapoda; family Parastacidae; genus Cherax; species Cherax destructor. Next base: position 106,857 of record WNWK01005361.1, read on the forward strand.
GGAACACAAAATATTCTGGGGTTTTTTTCTTTTTCATTTTCGGATGATAAACAGAATTACCTAGACTAAAAAGTGGTCAATGAAAGCATAAAAAAAAGTTTAAAGTTGGTACGATCGAGCGTTCGAAGACAAGAGTCATTAAAGCCGGACGACAATAGTTAAGATGCGAAGCAAAGTGCTAAGAATCGCTCCCTGCAAACACTCACAGTACAGAGAAATCCTAACCACACAAGCAGACACAGTGACTTCCACAACTTTCACACCTCAGTAGCTGCCCCACCAACCCTGGGTCAATGACTCTTGGGAAGCCATGATGGAGTTTGTGGTGCTGGTGTAGCAATGGTGGTGGCACTAGGTGCTGCTAGAAAAAAAAACTGAATGCAACATAGTCCAGGAAAGATAGAGGAAGCAAAAAGACATTAATAAAATTGAAGGAAACCCTGCAAAAATCCCGGACAAAAATCACATTCGGTATTGAACCCTTGCTTAAAGTAGATAGAACATACACCCATGATAAAGAAATGAGTGAAATACACCGTGACTGTGTTCAGTGAGCCGCTAACCAGACTATAGCATCATTGCAGACCATACTCGAATTTGTATAAAAGACTTGAACTCGCTAAGAAAATAATAAAATCAAACTAAAATTAACCGAGTCTTCCAGTGAGCCACAAAAAAATGCTCAATGAGGACAAATTTCAGTTACTAGGCTACGAAAAAAAATGAATTAAACACTGGAACTCAGTATAAACAAACTTAAACCACTGAGTGAATCAGTTGCAGAACAAGCTTTTAATAATACAACATTTTAATCTATCAAGTGATGAACGCTTGGAGTTTAAACTGGCTCTTCCCTCCTCTTCTCCTTCTCCACCTTCATTACCACTGTTTCTCCTCGTGTTTCCACTCTTGGTGATCTTACCATCGTACCCGACCCAAGCAGGTGCAGCCGGCTAGGCCAGTTTTAACTTTCTGGTCACACCTCGACTGAAGCACCAGCAGCCAGCAACTCTGGGTTTGTCTTGGACTCTCCTCCTGCCAGACGCTACACTCTAATGTCTCGCCAAACGAGTCACGTTACGATCTCTGACGACGGTGCTCACCAAACTTAACTACAACTCACGCGTGTCTAGCCACCTTCAGCTTCCTTTTAGGAAAACCTGCTGTGTGAAAGTTGAAAATGGCGCCAGATTAACCGGCACCCAAGAGTAGCTTCATGTTGACACGGTGTTCTCTATCTGTATACCCATGGAATATATCCAAACTGACAGAACTGACGATATTATCTACACGTAAACTGAGCAATTCCCAGAGCACCTATGTAAGTACATTCCAGGAATACATCTACGATTTTCAAAACAAACACCTGATTAACAAATAAATCTGAGGTAAACTAAATCAAAATGAACAGGAAAGAATTATGTCTAATCCGAGGCTAGGGGAGGACAGTTGTAATTGTTCAGATGAAGAGTTCTTCATCCGTCGGTGGAGACAGGTGCTGGAACATAGCGTGTCAGGTGGTCCCCTCAAGTGATTAAGATACTCAGCACGTTCCACTTATTTAACCTTACCAGGTCTTATTACATATTAAACACGTCACTTCTGCCGCGTTTGGACGACAAACACTTTATTATGATTTTCCTTCCTCCACAATAACCGTCGCCTTTATAATTTTAAATTAATTCTTGAGGAACCCTACACAAGGCTTGGGCGCCACATCTATGTGAGTGGCTGACTTGTGGTGGCCACAAGAGGGCCTGTAAACTCACACATATATCTCTCTCTCTCTCTCTCTCTCTCTCTCTCTCTCTCTCTCTCTCTCTCTCTCACACACACACACACACACACACACAAAGCAACAAGGGGTCACAACTGGAAGTTGAAAAATCAGAGGAGTCACAATGATGTTAGGAAGTATTTCTTCAGTCATAGAGTTATCAGGAAGTGGAACAATCTGGAAAGTGATGTAGTGGAAGCAGGATCCATACATAGCTTTAAGAAGAGGTACGATAAAGTTCATGGGAGAGAGTGGACCTAGTAGCGACCAGCGAAGAGGCGGGACCAGAAGCTGTGAATCGACCCCTGCAACCACAAATAGGTGAGTACACACCGATCAAAGTAATCTAGAAGAGGTGGCCAGGAGCCGCGTCTCGACCCCAACAAGGACAAATCGGTGAGTACACATATACTCACACATAGTAACTCAAGAATCATAGACAAGTTGGACAACAATCTAGGGAAATTACAAAGGTTTCGTGCTATCAGAATTAAAGTTATTGTTACTTTTTAATTACCATCTCTTGGGATTACCTATCATCCTCACATGAGGAAAGAGGCGAAAAAAAAAGAATAGAAAAACAAAACAGGGAGATGGAGTCGGCAGTGAGCATGACAACAGCCTTATTAATTTTTTTTCCTGGGGTACCGCCCCACTCATATGGATCATACCGCGTCTGGGGAATGAGAACTAATCAGGATTGAATTTAATAAGAGGATGGTAGCAGAAATTCCTTGGAGAATGAGGTTTCCAGGAGCGTCACTTACGAAGGGAAGAGTAGCAGTAATTCCTTGAAGAATGAGGTTTCCAGGGGCGTCAATTACGACGGGAAGAGTAGAAGTAATTCCTTGAAGAATGAGGTTTCTAGGAGCGTCAATTACGACGGGAAGAGTAGCAGTAATTCCTTGAAGAATGAGGTTTCCAGGGGCGTCAATTACGACGGGAAGAGTAGCAGTAATTCCTTGAAGAATGAGGTTTCTAGGAGCGTCAATTACGACGGGAAGAGTAGCAGTAATTCCTTGAAGAATGAGGTTTCCAGGAGCGTCAATTACGAAGGGAAGAGTAGCAGTAATTCCTTGAAGAATGAGGTTTCCAGGAGCGTCAATTACGACGAGAAGAGTAGCAGTAATTCCTTGAAGAATGAGGTTTCCAGGAGCGTCAATTACGAAGGGAAGAGTAGCAGTAATTCCTTGAAGAATGAGGTTTCCAGGGGCGTCAATTACGACGGGAAGAGTAGAAGTAATTCCTTGAAGAATGAGGTTTCTAGGAGCGTCAATTACGACGGGAAGAGTAGCAGTAATTCCTTGAAGAATGAGGTTTCCAGGAGCGTCAATTACGAAGGGAAGAGTAGCAGTAATTCCTTGAAGAATGAGGTTTCCAGGAGAGTCAATTACGACGAGAAGAGTAGCAGTAATTCCTTGAAGAATGAGGTTTCCAGGAGCGTCAATTACGAAGGGGAGAGTAGCAGTAATTCCTTGGAGCATGAGATTTCCAGGGGCGTCAAGGCACCTCCCTGAAGGAAGGTGCAGTAGCAACAGCAGCAGAGCGTGAGGGAGCAGCCGACGTTATCGCACACACACACTAGTTATTTGCTGCAGCAATTATGCTCGCCGACTTCATCTCGATTACATTCCATCGTACTGAGCTTGCGAAGATAACATGACTAGCTATCTGCGATCCAGTGTATGAGTGGCAAGATAACAGGACCAGCTACCCGTGATCCAGAGTGTGAGTTGTAAGATAACATGACCAGCTATCTGCGATCCAGTGTATGAGTGGCAAGATAACAGGACCAGCTACCCGTGATCCAGAGTGTGAGTTGTAAGATAACATGACCAGCTATCCGCGATCCAGTGTATGAGTGGCAAGATAACAGGACCAGCTACCCGTGATCCAGAGTGTGAGTTGTAAGATAACATGACCAGCTATCCGCGATCCAGTGTATGAGTGGCAAGATAACAGGACCAGCTACCCGTGATCCAGAGTGTGAGTTGTAAGATAACATGACTAGCTATCCGCGATCCAGTGTATGAGTGGCAAGATAACAGGACCAGCTACCCGTGATCCAGAGTGTGAGTTGTAAGATAACATGACTAGCTATCCGCGATCCAGTGTATGAGTGGCAAGATAACAGGACACTCTCGAAACTCTTCAAAGGTCAAAGGTAAAGGCACCCGTGACCCAGAGTGCGAGAGGTAAGACAACAGGACGAACATTGACAGTTATAAACACCCCACAAGACGGTGATAACATACCTGTGACTAATTTCGAGGGTTCTTCATCCATGTTTTCATGCTGGCTCTTGGTGATTCTCATTCAATAGATTTTATTTCCATACAAATGCGTAAAGCAGAAGCCAAAGGGAAACGAAAACAGTAAAATCTTCCAAAGAAAACTGGTCCAATATCTGAATATGTCAAGTCATTCGGGCTGTGATAACTCTGTAGGCTTGTGGGTGCGGGCAGCAACAGCCTGGGTGATCGCACCGTCAACTTGGAAGTTTGGCCTCAGGCCGAGCCTGCGGGAACAGGAACTAACGAAACAAGTCACAAGATATAATTCGCTGTAGTGAAAATGATGAGTTTCTGTAATCCTGGACTCCATCCACCTTAATATATGCATATCCATACACTCACGCCCACATGTACTCACCACGAACACCCACATGTACTCACCACGAACACCCACATGTACTCACCACGAACACCCACATGTACTCACCACGAACACCCACAGAATCTCTTACCAATACAATATCTCAGCGGACTATGTACCAAATATTCTTATATGGTGACTCATCACTTCCACCAGCGTTGTATATTTCTTGGTGACTGATTGACAAACTTGTTGGCTAGATACCTCGGCAAGTTAGCAGTGTCTAGCAGCGGGAATAGATACAACCTACGTCAGTCTTGCGATAAGATTGTCATCTAGCGTCACTCTTAATTAGTTGTCCGAGTGTGACGCTACCTAGCAGGTGGAGGTGCCAGGACGTGCTACCTGGACTGTCTCCTGGTAGCAGGCATACCTGGTGGTATAGATTAATGGTTCAGAGAACCGACTCCAGGGTGAAGAACTGACTACCTCAAACTCCTTCTGATCTCCCCCACTCTTCTTTGCAATGGACTGACGAAGCCCGTGTGGCGGCGAAACGTTTCGACAACAAAAACAACCAAGTGTTTCACACGTGTCTACCTGATCATACCTGGTGGTATCGAAGCGGCGGACGACCTTGGTGTCCCACCCCCGACGCAGTTCCCGCACTTCCATCCACAACCCGTAATTAACTCTCCCTCCTCCTTATTTAGCATGTCTCGTAACATCGCAGATTTACTGCCTTTCCGATGACATACCTTATAATTATCTCTCTCAATACTTTCAGGAATTTACTAATTTGAATTCACTGATGTTTGAAATATTTTTAATTTTTATTTTTTTACCAATTTTACAAAGAATAAATAATGAAGTATTTAATATAGAGAAGTATGAGGGGATAATCTTTTTACTAAATACTGATTATGAAAATTAGACACAATAAAGATACCCAGATGTTGCACACGTGTCTAATTTTCATCTTGTCGGTATTGTATACCATTCATAAATACATTATATTAACCTAACTTACATTAATACGGCGATATCTGTAGCCTTAAGCCACGGGCACAAAAACTTAAGCTTAAACGTTCCCGTAAGATAAATGACACAGGATTCAAGATGCCCTTCATTAGCGGATCATCATGTAATTAAGACCTGCGTCGCTTGATTTTTCACGACAAATAAATTACCAACACACAACGGCGTGTGTGTCTTCATATATTAGAGGAACTGCCAACAGAACTTGATTAGTTCACAAAGTCTGGCAGCGTACCGCTGGGGCAATGAACCCCCCCCCCCATCCCGCACTCGGAATTATCTACAGGTGAACTACAAGTAAGATAATGTTGTTTTAAGATTAGACTTAAACTATTGCAAAAATATCTGTTATGCTTTCTTATAAAATGGGAAATAACGCAATTAACAGCTAATAATTTGCAATAAAATATAAAATGCTGAGTCACCAGCGTAACATTGTAAGTACATGTGGGAAGGCACAAGAAGCAGTGACACCCAGATGAGTCCAAGAGTTAAGAAACATAAGAAAGGAGGAACACTGCAGCAGGCCTACTGGCCCATACTAGGCAGGTTCTTCTCAAACCTAGACTCACCAACAAAAAATATTTTCCCAACCCATTTTCAATGGTACCCAAGGAATAACAGCCCACCAAGCCCTCTCCCCCCGAGTGCAAAAGCATAAGAAAGAGAAAAATGTAGTGGGCAAAAAGACAGCACAAGAGGAAAAGAGGCAAGAGTAAACATTGTAGGTTTGGTGTGGAGTTGGTTGTTCTTGTGTGGTGCTGAGGGGGAAGGAGAGGAGGGAGAGGGGATGGGGAGAGGGAATGGGGAGAGAAGGGATGGGGAGAGGGAATGGGGAGAGGGGAGAGAGGGGAAGGGGAGAGGGGAGGGAGAGGGGAGGGGTGGCTCGTGCCTGCCGCACTCTGCTCCTCTCCCGACCCCCTCCCCAACACACACCCGAGGTACAGCCCAGCATCCAAATGGCCTCATCAGCAGCCTGTGGCAGCACCCAACACTCACCTCACCGCCCACTAATACACATCCTTCCGCCCACCGCCCAATAATACACATCCTCCGCCCACTGCTCAATAATACACATCCATCCACCCACCTAGGTTACATGGGCAACTTGCAGGACAGAGGCGACTTGTGGCTTTAACAAGTAACTGGCGCGTGTATCAACTCTCAAACCTAACCTCTCACAGTTCCCCCTTGACCAAGGATCCTCGGGGGGAATGTCAAGCGGCGCAGACGTGCTCTCAGCCTCGGGAAAGACAGTCAGCGGTGATGATGGTGCAAGTGTTATCTATCTATTGCGGTGGTGGTGGTGCAAGTGTTATATATCTACAATGGTGGTGGTTTCAAGGACTCCAATGGAAATAAGTCACTGACTTTTTTAGGTTATCCTAGGTAATTTACACTATGTATGATAATTGTACTTATGTGTACCTATGCCTAAATAAATTTCCTTGACACCAATGTGTCAAGGAAGTTAATACTTGGGAAGTGATGGCAATTATGTCGTGTGTTACCACGGACCAAGAGAAACCAATACTAAGCTGAGTGAAGGAAGGGCAAGGGGAGGTGGTGGAGGTAGTAGTGGTGATACTGGTGGCGATAGTGGGGTGGTAGTGGTGTACTGGTGGCGATAGTGGGCTGGTAGTGGTGATACTGTGGCGATAGTGGGGTAGTGATATTGTTTTCAATTGTTTTTAAACTTTGCATATCAAAAAAAAGTGGAATTTCCCATTGGGGGATGTTTGAGTTATTGAACTCTGTTAGTACCTCTAGCACTGTAGCATCTTATGATGCAAGCGATGGTGGCACATCAAGAGTAATACTTGTGGTGATGGTGGTAGAGGTGATGGGGTGATAATGGTAGCGTGACGGTGTCCTCTGGAAAACCAGTAGAGGCTGCTCCTCTCCCTCTCATAGTGGTCATTATGGCTAGGCCATCTTGTCCACTCCCTCTTCCCCGCCCTCCCTTAATCCTCTCTAGTTTCACCCCTCCTGCCTCCCTCAGTTTCCTCCATCTCTCACCCTACACCTCCCTCAATCACCTTCATCTCTTACCCATCCTGCGTACCTCAGGCTCCTCCATCTCTCACCCGTTACTGTAAACATCTGACTCTCGAAATCGTAATGACACGATCTGCTAATTCACATTGTCCTCACCCCCCTCCCAAACCCCACACTCTGGCCCTTTATTATCTTTCCCTATTCTTCTTATCCACTGATGTCCCCATTACCTCTGAGACATCCCAAACACATTTCGCCCCTTCACTTATTACACTACAGACACTACGTCACCCTTCAAAACCAGAGAAGCCAAGCCAATGATGCTACAGTGCTCTTTTTAAGTCAATTCTCTCTGGACTAGAATACTGCTGTACACTAACAGCTTCTTTTAAGGCAGGTGAAATTGCAGATCTGGAGATCCTTTACTGCCCGTATAAATTAAGTTAAGCATCTAAATTATTGTGCAATTATTATTTCTTAAAAGTCTTTCAAAGATGTTGATAATATAGAACATCAGTGATAGGGACTATAGCTTTTTGGCAATTGCCTTCTGCCACCTTTATGGAGTGGTGCTATACCGGTGGTTTTCAATGACTGAGGGATGACTCCCATGTCCAGACTCCATGTCCACAGGATATTTAAGACATTATGAATTCAGTATTTGACTCATTTCTTTGTTGTCATCAGTGTAAGTTCCATCTCCTTTAAGTAAAACCCCGATACTAGATGTAGTTCTTGTCCTGGATTATGCACGAGAGAAAGTATTTGGAATTTCTTTCAATTTCGTTAATGTTTTCCATTTCCTTAACCAGTTTCATGACTTGTTTCAGCAAGTCACTGCAGCCTTTGATAAGTAAGGTGATTCTCCATCTTCGCCTTTAAAGGAAGCAAGCGCTTATATCTTTCTAACTAGCATCTTTTGTTTATTCTAGTACCACTGAGCTCATCCTCTCCAGATACTGGTTCAAAGCCATGCAATTTACACCACCTTTCCTACATATTTCAGCAAGGTCGTGATTTATTTGATCCCAGTAAATGTATTTATTGTTGAAGTTGAATATATTGACTATGTCATCATGACTGTGTTTTGGTGCTTAAAACTTTAATTAAACTATGGTCCAAGTTTGTTCCATTATGTTCCGTTCCGGATCCTTATTATTTGTGAATGTGGTCAAGGATATTTTCTAGCGGAAATGAATGGTTTCAAGTGCTATTTCAACCAAGATGTGATGGATATGTGGGTCAACAGCTGACTAGCGGCATAACAGTTTGGTTGGTCAGCCAAGTATCGGACAAGCCTGGCCCAGGGCCCAGCAGCGAGAGTAGGAAACCTCCCAGAAAAAATCTTCAAAATAATGGTTATAAACACCATGTGTAATACGTTAGTGGTACATAAATAGTATACAGTATTGACAACATAAAAAGTTAGACACGTGTGCAACATCTGGGTATCTTTATTGTAGACGTTTCGCCAACCAGTAGCTTTATCAATACAATACAAGGACATTATCTGAAGGTTGAGGGACTGATTACCTCATCTTTTGTATATAATTCTACATTGTTCAGATTATATCCTTGTATTGATAAAGCCACTGGTTGGCGAAACGTCTACAAATAAAGACACCCAGATGTTGCCCACGTGTCTAATTCTTTAATCTGTCAGTGATTCAGGGAATCCCTGCATAGTTGGCTTACGTGGCAGGTATAAATAATGTATACAACCCAGCAAGCTCCTCTATTATTCATTTCCGCTAATGAAGAAGCCTGAGTCTTGTGAATGTTTCAAAACACTGGCATTACAAGATTTACCGGCACCACAAAGTGAATTGGGAACACTTTGTTATTATATTCATGTGGGAGCACTACACTCGCAAGGGTCATAAGGTTGGATGATAAACAAAAAAAAACTGACGATACTTGTTAAAGCACCTGCAGTCTTGATAATAAATTTAGGAATTTTGGGCAGAATAATGAACTAGAGAAGAAAACAACGGTCTCAAAAATGAATTAAGGAAAATAATAGTCTTAATAATGAACTAAAGACAACAATAGTCTTAATAATGAACTAAAGACAACAATAGTCTTAATAATAAACTAAAGAAAACAATGGTCTGAATCCTCAATTTAAATAATTAGGACAGGATAAAATATATTAGGGACTCGAGGCCGGATAAATAAATTAGGGAACCGTGGCCGGATAATGAATTGTAGTCGGGATAAAGTCTTCAAGAAATTGGATCTAATGAGTTATTTAAATAACTGTTAACGAAATAATCAACAAAAAATAATCGGACCAATATAGAACTAGGTCCCGGATATTGAAGGAAAAGAACTGGGGACCGGACGATGACTAAGAACCAGGAACCAGACGATGATTTAACAGAACTAGGAGCCATACGATGATTGGTAAGAACTGGGAAACCGGATGATGACTTGAAAGAAACAGCTACTGGAGGTTAACTCTAAGCTGGTAACATTTTTTGGCTGTCTTACTTGTCGGGTTCATCAAGAGTTTATCTGTGACCAGTTTCGAGGGTTCTTCCATTCTTGCAGCATCTCCCGAGGCCATATTTTTAATCTCTCTCTCTCTCCCCGTCTCTTTCTCTTCTGCTCTCCCTCTCCGTTTCTCATATTCTCCACGAGGCCTCGCCTTCGGCCAGTAAAGTAAGTCAAGTGTGAGCCGGATGTGCTACTCCAGCCACTAAACCACAGAATTGTATTGCTTGCTGAGTAGCGATTGGTGGTATAGTGCGCGAACTGCCACTTGGGACAACATCCAGTGATACAGTGACCGCTGCCGCAGTGCAATGTGTGTGAGAGAGAGAGAGAGAGAGAGAGAGTTCTAGGGCACTTGCATCACTAAGAGAGGCAGAGGCAATATACTTATAGTGTGGAGAATATTTAGAGATGCAGACAAGGTAAATATACACAAGCTGACATGGGAAGAGCTAGATTAAGGGAACACAGAATCAATTTAATTACACAAATAAACCACTGTAAATATTGAAGCAGCAAAACAACATCTGCTACCTACCTGGTGATCTCTCCAGCCATCTTCGCCCTCTGTGTAGCCGCTCTCTGACCACCGCCAGACCAGGCAAAGTGGAAACATACTATACATGATTTTATAAGTTGTATTACACTCAAATGAAGTTTAAAACGAAGTATCCAAGAGGTATGGTTAGTTTTAAAGCCTCTCGACTACACGAAGATCATTATGCCTGCCTCTAGTTTTTACACCCCCAGTCAAGGATACTTTAATCCCTAAAATAGAAACTTAAATATTAGCTCACTCTTCTGCCCGTGTGACTTGTGTGACTCACCGAAACCTCGTAACAGTCTCGTATACAGCCTTGATCCAAGAGCTGGAGCTTCATCCTTGAAAACACTAATCTTGGCAACTCACCAGAGCGTCTCCTCCGTCACATCTTAACGTTACTCACATACCTGCGGGAAAGCAAAAAAATATATATTAGACACACGAATAAGAAAAATTGGAAATTTTCTTAAATATACGATGCAACAATTTTCACATTCTTTCCAAAATAAAACAAATAAAATCCCTCCTCGCCAATAAATTATTTTAGCGGAGAAATTTTGTGAATAAGAAAAATTCTGCTGTTCGAACATTCACACACTAATGACCCCATACAAGAAACTACACCACACCCACATAGCAAAACTAAGACCCCAACAATAGTGATACACACGTCTAGGATTCCTTCTTGGCCACTTAGAGTTCCAAAACAAATGATAGATATTATAACCCATGTCCAAACACCTTGCAACACGTAATGATAACCATCTGCGCTGTCTGTATATCTAATGGCAAGACACACACACGAGCGCATTAACCCTCGACACATCTCTTACCTCTCCAGATAACATCGCAAGAGCACTCCCCAAAAAACTTTCAACCACACTCGGGGTACACAAGACAAGAGTTAAAACGAGAAAACCAGCAGGACAACTCATACCATGTGTCTTGTGTTCCTTGGTGGCACTCCACCGCCCACTTCACTCCATCACCACCCACTTAATTGCGCCAACACTCACTCAACCACAAAACCACCTACTTAACAACGCCGCCACCTATTTAACTGCACCGCCACCCATTTAACCGCACCGCCACCCACATAACTGAACCACTTACTGGCACACTGAATGCAAAACTTTCCAGATAAAGAGAGAAATCCTCAGGCTAAATAGTAGCCTAAAAGATTAGCCGAGAGACAGACAAATGTCAGTTTGTGTGTGTCAGTGAACAGCAGATTACATGACATAACTTCACTTTAACTCGCCTAGACACTCCAAGACCTAACTCGTCAATCGGGAGTCTACTGTTGTAACTGCCTGACAGGTGGACAGAAGACTTCCTGCTAGACTGACAGGTGAATTGACAGGCTGACAAGGGTGCGCATCAGCGCCCCCCTACGAGACACATCACTCACAATTACTACTATCCAAAAATAAACTAAAAGTTAACCTATGATAACACCACTCAGTCCCAACACTGACACCACTGGTGACACCAACACTGACACCACCGGCAGCAATACTGACAACCCTGATAGCAACACTGACAAAACTGGTAGCACCAACACCACTGGAAGCAGCACTGACACCATTGGTAGCTCCAACACTTACCTCAGTGCCAACAATGACCTCACTCAGTGCCAACAATGACCTCACTCAGTACTAACATTGACCCCCACTCAGTGCCAACAATGACATCACTCAGTGCCAACAGTGACCTCACTCAGTACTAACATTGACCCCCACTCAGTGCCAACAATGACATCACTCAGTGCCAACAGTGACCTCACTCAGTACTAACATTAACCCCACTCAGTGCCAACAGTGACATCACCCAACACGAACAGTGACATAACTCAGTACCAACAGTGACCTCACTCAGTGCTAACAGTGACATCACTCAATACCAACAGTGACATCACTCAGTGCCAACAGTGACATCACTCAGTACTAACATTAACCCCACTCAGTGCCAACAATGACCTCAGTGCTAACAGTGACCTCACTCAGTACCAACAATGACATCACTCAGTACCAACAGTGACCTCACTCAGTACCAACAGTGATCTCACTCAGTACTAACATTGATCCCCACTCAGTACCAACAATGACCTCAGTGCTAACAGTGACCTCACTCAGTACCAACAGTGACCTCACTCAGTACCAACAGTGACCTCACTCAGTACCAACAGTGACCTCACTCAGTACCAACATTGACCCCCACTCAATACCAATAGTGACCTCACTCAGTACTAACATTGACCCCCACTCAGTGCCAACAATGACATCACTCAGTGCCAACAGTGACCTCACTCAGTACTAACACTGGCCCACACTCAGTGCCAACAATGACATCACTCAGCACCAACAGTGACCTCACTCAGTACTAACATTGACCCCCACTCAGTGCCAACAATGACATCACTCAGTACCAACAATGACCTCAGTACCAACAGTGACCTCACTCAGTACCAACAGTGACCTCACTCAGTACTAACATTAACCCCACTCAGTGTCAACAGTGACATCACCCAGCACGAACAGTGACCTCACTCAGGTCAACCAAGGCCCGCTTTATGCTCCCGGGCGACCAACATTTCATTAGAATTTTTAATTATACGTTTTTTGTGTGGGCCTAATTAATTGGACACCTAATTAACTGAACCGTAATATAATAAATCTGAGGTTATTTATTCAACTGTAGAGGGATAAAAATTTTGAATATATATTTTACCAATGAAAAAATAAACAATGTGTGTGTGTACTTACGTATTTGTACTTAACTATTTGTTGTTGCAAGGGTCAATTCATAGCTCCTGGCCCCGCCTCTTCGATTGGTGTGTGTGTGCACGCATTCAACTTGTACTCACTGATTTATGTTTGCGGGGGGTCGATACCAAGCTCCTGGCCCTACTTTGATCGGCATAACTGACTTTTGGCCTCTTGGGCCTTATCACCTCTATTCTTGAAGCTGCGTACTGAGTTTGCCTCATCCAAGTCATTCCACTTTTCAACCACCCTAAGACTAATGAAACACTTCTTACATTCCCATCTTTCAACTGTGTCTTCACTTTCTAATTGTCTCTCTTCGATTCCGGTCTTCTTAATTCAAACAAACTATTCTTATTTGCCCTATCAATTCCTCTTGTAGTAATCATGTCTGCCCTTGTTCTTCTCCCCTCCAAGGTCGTCAGGTTCAGTTTCTTCAACCTCTCTTCACAGTGCATTCTTCTCGGTTAAGCTACCAGTCTGGTTGCAATCCTTCGAACCTTCTCAAGCTTCTTCACTTGCTTAACCAGGTGTGGGCTCCATGCTGGGGCCGCGTACTCAATAACTGGCCTAAAATATGTCGTATATAAGGTTATGAAGTATTTTTTTTCACGTTCCTAATTGCTATTCTAAAGTTTCCTAATCATGCACATGTTGCTGACGTTTTAGGGTTGATATACTTGGTGTTATATTAACATAAATTCCTTTTCATTCTCTGATATTTGCAGTTTCTTTCCACTCATGCTGTACTCTGTGTCCGGTCTGCACTCACTGGCGGGGCCACGAGTTGAGTTGCGATCCCTGCAAACAACTCTGTGTACAAATGTAAACATCTTCACTCCCAAGAACCAAATTACAACATAATACACAATGTAGGGAGTGTCAGAATCTTTTGTCTTTCAAGCCCAGCACTGAGCTAATCCCGCCTTCTGTGACTGCCGAGTGAGCGTCTGGTGATGGTTGTTCAGTGTTCCCTGTAGCCTGACGATGTTTGGTAGTGGCGGCGGGGAGTCAGTGTTTCCTGTAGCCTGACGATGTTTGGTAGTGGTGGCGGGGAGTCAGTGTTCCCTGTAGCCTGACGATGTTTGGTAGTGGTGGAGGGGAGTCAGTGTTCCCTCTAGCCTGACGATGTTTGGTAGTGGTGGCGGGGAGTCAGTGTTCCCTGTAGCCTGACGATGTTTGGTAGTAATGGTGTGTCAGTCTGTGTTTCCTCCCTCCAGCCTTTCCTTCACCAAGCACGGCTAGTCTTGTTTTATCTCTCTCTCTCTTTGTATCTGGCAGGATTTCCTTCCCCCGCTATTCCATCTCCTCCCTGAAACTCCTTTTCCCTCCCTGCCTCCACTCCTCTCACTGTCCTTCGTCTCCCTCTACGTAGCTCCTCTCCCCGTCGCTCCTCCTCCCTGCTGCTTCTTCCTCTCCTCGGCTGCTCTCTCCCCTGCTCCTCCCCTCCCTCCAGCGTTCCATTATGAAGGTAAGACAAGGCACCGGTTGAATACGGTGTTAGTTTTGTGGCAGGTGTGAAATATTCACGGCGCGAGAGCCGCGTTCTTGCTGCAAGTGAGGACATTCTCAACATTATTCCTTTGCTCACATCAGTCGCAGCTTGCCGGGCAAGTGAAACTTATACACAAAACAAGAAAGCATAAACACCACGACTAACAACTAAGTGTTTGAATTATTTATCCACTTCCGGAGACAGTTTTAAAAATCATTCTAAACTGTTGGTGAGGCGGAAACCCCCTTTTTTGTAGCTTTGCGGTAATTTACAAGGAGTAACAGGGACAGCTGCAGGGTAGGTGCTCTGGTGGCTAAAAGAATACCTAGTAAACAGAAGGTAAAACAGAGGTGTCAGAGAACTCACAGGTGACAGTCGAGTTCTACAAGTTTCAGTACTTGTAATCTCGCTCGTTCTGAAAGATATTCAGAAATGACCTTACAAAAGAAAAGTGAATATTACATATCCCCTTTTGTAATAATATGAACTTATTAATGAGGCTGAGACCCAGAAAAACATGAGTAGTCTCCGAGATAACTTAAAGAGGCTGCAAGAGCAGTCGGTCGGCTAAACAGTCACAGGTAAGAATTTAATTTTATCCTGGCGAGTACAAAGTAATGAGAACAGAAGAGGGAGTGAGAACAGCCTGGGAAGTGTGACACTACCGATAGCTTACAAATAGAAAGATCTGAGAGTAAGCATCACACCAAGCATATCAACTGTATAATTTCAGCATCACACAGAAATCTAGCTGAATTACAA